>VDFB02048131.1:0-77477 GCA_007258455.2 Sequoia sempervirens
GAGTGGGTGCTTCCTTGGAGTAGGTGCTCCTAAAACAGGGGATTTGTGTCTTCTCAGGGTGGGTGCCCTTAAAACTTTGTAATAGAGATTTTGATTATGAGGCTAGATTAGGACAATAGCTCCTAGCAACATTTTCTCCCCGTGGTTTTTCCCATCTTGGATTTTACATGTATATCTTGTGAAATGTGATGTTGTGTGTGCATGTTTATGTTGTTGAATATTAAGTCTTAATCTCCTCATAAATGGTTTAATGAAATTAATCTGTTGGGGCTAAATTTTTAAGTTATCTACTTATTCACCCCCTCTCAGTAGATCATTATGTTCTAATAGAGAATATATTGTGAATGCATCAGGAAAAACTTCTACAACTTATCATTGAGTGTGGTACACCAAAATGGCAAGATATCAATGTAGACATACTAAAAATGCATTAAGACATGTGTAGCCACCTCTGCATCATACTTAGACAACCAACTGTTCACTAATCTTCCATATACAATAACGTTGACTTGCACCATTTAGATATCTCAACGCATCAACTATCTTTGGAGCATATACAATCATAAACATACTTTTGACATCAATGGCAACCGATATTATCAAGTTGAAACAATAATTTCAAACAAAAATAGTATTTATCACATTTTAAGATGGGAAAGAATAGAAATGGGAGGATTTACTGGAAATGATGGGAAGGATAGTATTATGGGATGATGCATACTTTAAGAGGATAGACATTTTTTGATAAATTTGGTGGTCTCTCAAAAGGAAAAATAAGGATGGAGGCTAATGAAGGAGGGTGTTGACATGGTTTGTACACAAACACAACACATATAAAATTTACAATTGAAATCTTATATCTTGAAATATTTTAAATTGTAAGAATTTTTTACCCAAGGCTTCAATAGTTGGGTCTTGATGCACTAGGTTTCACATAGATTCATTGTAGGTTGATTTCACAAAGGTGCTTACACAATAATTATTCACTATTTAGAGATAAAGATGAAATGAAGTTACTAGATACTTCACTAAAAATACAAAATTTCACCTTAATTTTCAAGGATCATAAGTTATTTTAACAAATTTGTAAGAATTATGGATAAATTTGATCAATTATTCTAAAACTATATAACAAATTTAAAGAAAAAAGGAAAAAGATAAAGGGAAGGAAGGAAAGGCTTAGAAAAAGTAAACTTTAAGTAATCTCACATGAATATCCTTCAATAATTATGAAATGGGATCTAAAATCAATCTATTCTTCACCATAATTATTCACAACCTCATATAGATGATGCTAGCACAAATAAATTGGTCAAATGCATCCAAATTTTAGCACAATAATTTGATTTTTAAAAGAAAAAGGATAAGTGTATAGTCATATATGATTTAAAATTACCTACATTTGACCTCAAGTTCACAAAAAATTATAAGAATATACAAGTAATCTTACTAATATCAGAGGAAACCATGAAGTAAATAATAGTTGACAATTCTTTAACCTATTTCTCAATATTATCAATAATTTACAATCCCTTTCAATGAATAATTATGGCCCTTTTATAGACACAAGACACAAATAATTAATTACAAGATAAATGATTAAATTATGTCATGAGAATGATCAATTACAATTTAAAATAGTGGAATATTCTTTCAACACCAATATTATTACAATTAGCACAATAGAATACTCCTTAAGAATTTGCATCATTAATTTTAAAATTTAGCTAATTCCTTTTTAGATTTGCACCTTTGTAAAAAAACAACAGGAAACATATCTTTTAGGAATCAATATCAAAAAACATCAAGGAACCTTCAAAATTTTAATGGCATGTCTTTAAGGAAGATGGAAGAGAAAACCCTACATAACCAATTGGCTCTAGAAACCCCATGAATTTTCTTAGAAATAGGGTAAAAGTACAATCCTATGTCACATTTTTATAAAGAAATTGACTAACACAAACAAAAAAATTCAACTTCGATTGCATAAAAGTGGCCTTTATGTTTTGAATTTAAAAATATTGTAAACTAATGAAATGTAGAACTATTGATGAAGTTTATTCTTGTAATTTTTCAATTCTTTAAAAATAATGTTTGATATTTATTTTATAAATTTAAGAGCAGATTTTGAATTGCTAAAAATTTCATGAAAAGGTGACATTGAGTTGACATCAAGAAAAAAATATAAGAAAAATGTATTTTTCCCTAAATTTTTTTTCCCAAATAGATAACTTCAATGTCTAGTGCATGGAAAAAAAATAAAAATTTTGATGTATATTTTCCTCATAATAACGTGTTAAAGTCAAACATGCTAGAATTTGATATTTTTCACTTGAAGTCAATTATTTTCTATTATTTTTATCATTTTCAAAAAAAATATACCCTTTTGGAGAGGATTATCTCCTCTAGTGCACCATAAATTTTTCAATTTTTTAATATGACTATATTATTTTTATTTTTTATTTCTAATCAAACCCATTTTTTATTTTAACAAACTACTTGCATTATTTTAAAAAAACATATTAAAACTAATTAAAATATCAATATATATTTGGATTCTTGACTCTAAGATCTACAAAAGGGTAATTTTAGATTTTTGAAAAAAATCATTCTTATTGAAGAAATATCATGTTCAAGTGGAAAGCTTCACAAAATTATGAAAAATGATGACGTAGTTTTAGGAAAAATTGTTTTGCTCAAAACTATTTAGTTGGCCAAAAGTGTGACACAGGTTTGTGCTTTTACCCAACAAAAACATACAAGGATAAGACTTAATAGTCTTCTTCATTGATATATTCAACGATGCTATGACTTTCCAGTGCAAATTCTTTTCTCCTATATTCACTAAAGGAAATTAAGGTTTTATTGCTCCCTTCTCTACTAAGATCCCGAGACATCTTCCATCTACACTTTCATGTACCATAAACACTTTGTATTTTGGCTAATGCCTTTTATCTTCTTGGTAATTTTTTGATATTCTTTAATCATACTCATCTTCTTCATTACTTTATTGAACAATACATCTCCATTCAAGTTACTTACTGGATCATCTAAAGCATTGACAAAGGCTTCTTTAAAAAAAATCAATATAGGCTCATCATTATCTAGTTTATTTGTATCATTATTTTATTCAATTAACCTATCTATGATGATTAAATCATCACACCTTAGGTCCTTTTCTTTCTTAATAAATTCCATTTTTCTTTGGCATTCTTCAACCATGTATTTTTCTAATTTTAGTTTCTCTATGTTCTTAGCTTAGAAATGGTTTTATTTGTGGTTATACCTTCTTTTACCAACAAGTTATGATCCAACTTCTCTTCTACTTGTAACCTTGTTAGCTCAATATCATTTTTTTCTAATAAATCATCACAATTCTTTTTTAGATTAGCTTCTTTGTTCTCCCATTCAACTACTTCTTTGTATCTTTCTATGATGGTCTTGATCATTTCTTCCCTTATTAAATTTTTAACCAATTCTCCATTACATTAGCTTCATGCTTCTTCTTCTCTAAGGAAGATATATGATATTGAGTTAAGAGGACTAGATGGGAAGGAAACTACTCTATGGTTTGGTCTGGACCACTAGTTGCTTGGTATAGACTTTAAGTTGTGATACTTGAGCTTTTACTTCTTGATTTATTCTTTTATCCTTATCCAATGTTGATGAAATTTATTCCATATCGGCTCTTTCTCTCCTATGGAATTCCCTAGTTCAATGGTATATATATAATAATTATAAATCATCATCTCATCTTTAACATTTTGAACTAAAGGGCTGACAACTTGTGCAGTCTTGAAATGGGTAGCATCTCCATTGAAAAGAGAGATTATTCAAGCATTTAGCTCAACTTGTGGTTTTCGTAGAATATCTCCTTCTAACCAAATAGGAACTTCAATCTATGATCCTTCAATTTGCAATTCTTATTCTATATCTTGTTCTCACTACCTTGCAAAGGACCTTGGTTGTTCTATTAGAATTTTTTCTCTATGACCCCCTTCTTGCATTGGCTACTATACTTGATTAGGGAGAACATTATAAAAAAAAATTCATATTGAATTCCCTCCTAAACAACCTTGTTGACATCATTAATTCTTTGTTCTACTTCCACTTTTACAATAACATCATCTATTTGTTGTCCTTTTACTTATTCAATATGAACTGAGGGCTCAACCTATTTATTGACCTGGTGGACTTATTTAAAAATGAAATCCTCCTTACTTATTTTGTGTAGGAGTATCCAAAATAATTTATTAAAATCCAAAATAAATTTCTTCTTCTAGGTTGATGACTAGAATTTTTGAGCTTGGACCAATGTCTTTATTTATTATTTGTTCAATTAGTGAATCTACCTCAACTTTTAGTCTTTCAATACAACTTGGCTCAAGATTATGACTTTCTTGTTTCTCCTTTGACAATTCCTCTTGCATTTGATACAATATTCCCCTTGATCCCACATCTCCCTCTTTACAAACATGAGCTTCTTCTTCCTCTCCTCGTGTTATATTTAACTACTAACTTAAATACCTTCTAGTTCTTCCCTCTCCATTTCCTTGATAATTCTTATGGTATTGTACATTGATGGAGGAGAGATAAATTATTTCTTCATTGGAGAAGAAGGTGGAGTTTGCAACAATGGTTGCTTTCCTTTTGTTTCTACTATTAGAGGAGGAGGCAATGAACCTTGTAATGCTTGTCTTATCATAGGAATAACTATCTAATCTTGTGGAAGGGGAGCTCTAGATGTTGATGCTACAAACTTGCTGATAAGATTTATTGGAATAGCAAGCACTGGCTAAATGGGATCTTCAAGAATATTAACAATAGTAAATCTTCTTTCCAACTGGGCTACCTTAGTGGAGCCTTTGCTAGAATTTATGTCTTTGGACTCTTGATTCCTTCTCTTCTTGATGAAGAAGTAATCATGGTTATCATCCTTACTTGATTTATCGTTTCTATTATTATTATTTCCTTGTTCTAAGTGATGGCAATTTATCTAGCCTTTGAATCTTGTATACATTGATATAGCAATACTTGGCTAGCATCCATAATATGATGTGTCAACACTTCAATATAATATACCTATGGGTGAGACCAATCAAGATCTAGGATGGGCTCATCAAATACTTTATTCATCTCATAGCTCAAATGTAATACTTTTTTATCATATTCCCTTTATTTTAATGGGACGGTATGAGTTTCCATTATTCTCAGCTGATTCAAAGTTAACCTTTGATGAGATATCTTTCTAACCTCATGGTTATCAATACAATCTACCTAGTAGTTCTCAATGTGAATCTCATGCTTCTTGTCTTTGGAAATCCACATTTACAATATTCCCATTGGATCATAATTGGCTCTTGCCAAATCAAATACTTGTAAGTTGAGAAAACTTAACTATATCTGGAAAGCCTTTGTATTACTTAGGTTGTGGAATACACACCAACCCACATGAATAGGAAATTTTACTTTGGACCTATATTTGGCCTCCATAAGTTTATGATATGCAATTAATTATCTTGACATATCTAGTAATATCACCTTGTTTGTGGGATACCTTACCAATTTAGAGGGTTTTATATTAAATCCTTTCATACTTAAGTAGGTGAATTTTTGGAATTGAATGTACCAACTTCCCCTACTATTGACAACACTTTGGAAATCCACAGAGATCCTTTTAGCTTTGTATCCTTTAATTTTTCTAGCTATCCACATGGGAAAAGCATCATTTCCACTATGGTAGTGCTTGATAGATTCACCATGTTCAAGTTGAGGATAATATTTGTAGACAATATTATTTCCTTCCTCTTTCCTAAGACTCCTCTTGTCAAACCAAAAAATATAGTTCTAATTGCACATAACTATACCATATAGGAAGTCATGTAGAACTTCCTAGTTTTTCTAAAATTAGTGATTTAGGAATGCACGTAATCACTAATGGCTTGTTCCCAATGGATCATCTTATTCCCATCCATAATTATCTTTATATATCCATATATCCAAGAGTCAACGGTACTAGCACTTGGTGACCCGACCAATCTGCTTAATAGGATTATGATGTCCCCCACTTCATTTTTAAAATCACTCCTTTATAAAGTCTTAGGCATTTTAAAAGGGATTTGGAATTCTAGGCATCATACGTATAGTTGACATGCATAACTCATTTCCACTTCTCCTCAGTTTCGCTAAACTCTTGTGTGGATTGTACTCAGTCTATTAGAATAAATTTTGGGTAGAAAGAGATATCAAATTTTCTCTTGATTATCTCTACACCTGATTCTACATATACCCTTCCTCCACTAAGAACTTGTATTTTCTCTTCATCGTAGTAGTGGATGCTTCTAGACTTTCTAGTGACACAATAAATACAACAACTTTATGTAATCTACTCAATGCAATCTTCTTCACCCATGGAGTGGCATTATTAGTAGTCATTATTTGGTGAAAATCCTTCATGTTGATGTGCCCTAAGTTAGTATTTAAAATGATACCATACTTGGGTGTGATCTACAAGGATAATGATATTCCTTTGAACTCAAACCTCATGGTCTTAGCTTGTTTACCCATTTTCCATATAAGACAAGAAAGTTCACATATATCGAGTTTCTTAACTAGCATTAATTGCATTTTATTGAGACTATGATTTATCAGGTTAGAATTAGGGTTTATCAAGTTTTAGTTGCATCCAACTGTCATGAATATTCCTAACAAAGCATAAATGTGATACAATTTACATTCAATTGAAATATAATTGCATGAAATTACTTTCAAAAATTTCTCGATTTTCTTTAGGGTTTTGTGTTTCAATACCTACTTATGTCAAGGAAATCAAACCTTTCAACTTAAAGATAAATTGAACCTTGAACCAATGATTTTCCTCTGCAATGGATGATGGAATTCTAGTTCTTTATTAAACTTTCACTTGAACATTTTTAGAATCACTCTAGGATCTCATTTATTCTCTTAAATTTTATTTTGTGGATAGAAAACATTGTAAATGCACTTTTAAGTTGTAAAAATTTGCAAAAATGGAATCATTCAGTGTAGGAAGTGAGTAGGTGAGTAGTAAATGCAATGGTAAGAGAATGTTTTGTGGAATTTCAAGTGGGTATTGATCATTTAATTTTTTGATTGTTTAAATGATTTGGGTTCAAATGGGTTAGGATTTTCTACAAAACACTTGAACTTACCTTTTATATCCATGTGCATTAATTTTATTTTTTTAAATGGTCAATTTGTATTTAAATTTATGCTTGGTTCAATTGGGAGTCAATCTCTCATAAATAAAAAAATTAAACTAGCTATGACCATGTAGGAAGGTGCAAGTGACACAATTAGATTAAGGCTATACTTATCAAGTTTATATGGGTTGTTGTGATAGTGATGTCATTATGATGTAGATAGGAATCAAGTTGAGCATTGAGATGTGTTGATGTCATTTTGATGTATGTTGATGTCATCTTTGTATGATTGTGGGTATTTTAAGTGAACCAAAAATTTATGATCCAAATGGTTCAATTTGGTTGGAAGTAGATAGTCCACAAGGTGACATCATGATTATATCATTTCTAATTCTATGAGGGTGATTCTAAGTGAAGTTAAACATTTAATTTTTTTTAAAATATAGATTTTAGTAAGGCATTAGACTTCTATAAAACTTAAATGAAGTTTATAAATAATTAATATTTTTGTGGAGGAAGTCAAGTGAACTATACTGTAACCAACTCTAACTAGCTCTAACTACCTTGCCACATGGGAATAACTAACTACCAAATAATTTTTTGGTTAAAATCTACACCAACAACCCCCATTAAGAATAACTTAGGTGGAGATAAAACTAAGTTTTGGCAACAAGGCCTTATAAAGTACCCAAGTATAATAAAACTTTCACAAAGTGGAGAAAAGGAGAAAACCCAATGGGAAAAAACTCCCCCTCGAAAGAGAGACATGGAGAGAAGTATAAGACCCTTCTTGAAGAGGATGAACTCTTTGAATGGTGATCAAATGCTTCAGGTGATGTCATGTTAGAAAGAATCTTTGGATGCTCTCTGTGAAGCATCTATAGAATCTCATGTAGAAAGAGGTGTAACTACTAGAAAGAATCTTTCGATGCTCTCTATGAAGTGTATATAATCTCATGTAGTGAAGGTGCAAGAACAATTTCTAGAAAGAAACTTTGGATGCTCTTTGTGAATCATCTCTAGAATCTCATGTAGCAAAGGTGCAAGAACAAAAGAACTATCAAAAGAGTAAGATGAGCCTAATGCAAAGAACTATTAGAAGTTCTTGAAGAAGTGACATGAAACTCTAAATTAGTAATAGGTATTGTAGAAATGCTATCTAGAAATATAAAGAAGAACTCTACAAATAAACAATCTATGTCTGGTAGAAATTGAAGGGTACACAATCTACTAATAGGGGTGTGAATCAATAGATCTGATCAATTCAAAACTCTTAACTTCAAATAAAAATATCAAATCATGTAACTTGAATCTTTACTACTACTAATTAAGCATTGAGCACACATTCACACAATTGAACACTAGATATACATGGAAACCCAAGATGGGGAAAAATCCATGGTGATAATAGCTACCTAGATCTAATGTCCAAATCCAGTCTCACAAAGTAGGAATATAACAAGTGAATTTTATAATATGAAGTAGAAACCAACCTACTGGAGACACCAATCCCCTAATGTATTTGAAGGCACCAACCTACTGGAGACACCAATCTCCAATACAATGAATTGAGCACCAACTCTACAAGTATAACACTAGTTCTATCAGAATACACAACTAAAGCTTGTGGATCTATAATGCAGCACAATGCACCTCATACACATGCTAGAGTTGCTTCAGACACCCTTCCACACCTCAAATGATCTTATGATGTTACCCCACAATCTGGAATGCAACCCTCTAGCTTCACAAGATAATTTCCTTGTATAATCACCACCTTCTCTTCAATTTATGCCACACACAAAATTATACTTCACATTGTGCATCTGCACAACTAAGGAATATATACATAACATTGCATTAACACTCTTCCATGTCAGCTAGGGATCCACAAATGACCAAGACAACACAAGGTGGACCTAAATTCATTTTTCATGAAACGTGTAATAGGTAGGTCCTAATTTCAAATTTGTTGCCACCAAAATAACATGATGTCATGCACTTCCAAAGGAATCTTAACCAGGTCCTATCTCAACACCACATGGTACTAACCATTATCGCACTATTTTGGAACACAACTTGATTGATAGGCAAACACAAAGAACCTTATGTCACTCCATACTTTTTGCGTGTTGAACATATCTCTCAATAATACTAGAACATGATAAAAACAAGTGTAGGCATACTCTCCTCTGAAACCACATAGCCCACAAAACCTCTAGATAATAGACCTGGGAAACACTAAACCTACACAAAACTGAAACATTTTGGTACAAACTTTCAGATCACCTCTGTCATAGTAAATAGATGCATGCAAGATATTGCAAGCATACAACAACCATACCAACTTCTGAAACACAGACACTCCTCAATAGCTAGTAATGTATGTTTCTTGATTTAGTGATATGATTGATATGACAATAGAATTACCAACATAGAAAGGTATGCTAGCACAACTTTTGAAAAGATAATGCCACCTCAAATCATATATTCTTTGACACACCTTTGACATCAATTCTCTTATTACATCATTGGCAACCTGACATCAATGAAAAAACCTTTGTTCAACATAAATCAATTCAATGACCCTGCTACTCAAAATCAATAGAAGCTCTTAGAGTAGAAACAAAAGATGTGAAGGAGCAATAAGTGATTGTGGAGCACTATTTACATAATATGTGAAGTGAGAAAATGTGAAGGCGTAGGAGAAGTGGAATATTTTCCCAATTGCATCAATTTATCTACTTTGAGAATCTCTAGAATAAATGTTGAAGTGGGCGTAAACTCAATTGTCTTTCCTGAACAAGTGAGTTGATATATAGAAATAATATTTTTGTTAAGTCAAGAATGAAGAAGACATTATCAAAGTATCCATTACCAATTTCTACTATTCCTTGTCCAAAAACTATATAGTAATAGTCATCCATCAAGATTTTGGAGATGTTTGAAGGACATAGTGACATGAAGACTTCTAAGTAGGGAGACATATCAGAAGCACTAGAGTGTAGAACCCATCAACTTATCTTAGAATTTAAATATACCATAGAAAGTGAAAAGAATAGAACACAACACAATTACACTACCCTTGATTCAGTAATAGTGACCCCTCTAATATTTGACACTTTATAATCGCAGTGTGTAGGCATGTATAATTTGAAGAAAAAAATGATATTTTATAATACTAGTACAAAATCAACTTCAATGGATCAAGAAATAAAAACTAACCACTTAAAAAAAAACAATACTCAACTTTTAGTTGTGAATTGAAAGTTATGTCAATTTTAATGATTTGCCTCTATGCCTAAAATTACATAAAAAAAATTAATGCCTTTACAAAAATTACAAATGATTGCAAATAATGTGCTTCTCCAATTTTGGAGAGTTGAATTTTAAGCCCTCTTGGGCTAGAAAGAACCAAGGGATAGAATTCCATTTGACCAAGAGCTTAAGTGACTAGAATGATGTCACCCCCTCTCCGAGTTTCTTAAGTCATCAAATTTTGTCATTTTCACAAAGAATAGTGTAGAAAAACATCCAAATTAATTTGACGACCATCACAACTTTGCATGCACATTTTACAAATTTCAAAATTTAAAATATAGGCAGATTTCCAAGGAAAAAAATTCCAATTCAAATTTCAAAAAAATAAAATGAAGCCCGATCTACTTGGCCAATCGGCCATGATCCAGCACTAACAGAAAAACTCGCACCTGCAAATTTTAAATGCCCATGAAAATGAATGTGCCGCCAAAATTGTAGGTCGCGGCCAGCAAATTGCTCCTAAATTGTAGGTCGACTTGCATTTGTAAATAAATTCTACCACAGAATTCATATACCAGCAAATAAACTGCAAATATTTGCCATTATTACTTCACAAAATCCGATTTAAAGCTCAGTTCACAGATGAAATATTAGCTTATTTCAAATGCAAATGGAGCCGATTCAAGGAAATTCACCAGATTGAATCAAAATTTATGCAAATGTTAGGCCGATTTCTACAAATTTGAGCAGATCTATTCAAATATTTAAAAATAACCAAAGATTTGTAAATATTTGAAAATGAACAAAAAAATATCTACAGATTTTGTGCAAGAGACTTCAAATATGTGCAAATTAAAAAAAATTGAGCAGATCAACAAAAATATTGTCAAGTCAATTCAAATTGTACATAAATTTCAAACCAATTTAACAGATTTGACATGAGTTGAGCTTCAAAGTGCAAATATTTACATAATTTGCATATCTCTCCTCAATTTTTTGATCTTTACACCAAAAAAACGAGCAAACCACCATAGATCCACAATCCTTTCAAATCCATGATATCGCACAAAACCTTAGCCCGAATGAATGCAACTCATAAAACAAACTAATGCATTTTCATTTGCACAAAAAATAGCTCTAATACCATGTAAAAATTAAGCTAGGAGACTAGGAAAAAATGGAAACAACAATTGAAAGCAAATTGCAGCCATAGAAGATGCATTAGAAGATGATTTGTGCATTATGATTTAAGGTACATATATAAGGAAGTTTGGGCAACCAAATTCCCAATTTGGAGGGAAAAATTGTTAAACCTACCAACCTAACTACCTCTGTAACCAACTCACCACATAAGCAAGCTACCACCTAAGTATGATTATACACCAACAATTTTGATCTATGTTGATGTCATATTTGTAAAACAGGTCTTTTTAAGTGAACTAGAAATTTATGATCTCCAAATGGTTCAATTTGGTTGGAAGTAGATCTAGTCCACAAGGTGACATCATGATGATGTCATTTTGAACTTTATGCAAGTAATTCTAAGAGAACTTGAAATTTGTGCATTTTTTTAAAGAGTGGGTTCAGTAAGGCATCAAACTTCCACAAACCTTAAATCAAGTTTAGAATTAATTATTGTATATAGAAATTCAAGTGAACCATAAAGTTAACACTCAAAAGTTCAATTTAGTTGCAGGTCGAATCTCCCAAAAAAAAAATTGGCTTTATAAATTGTTCAGGTGTGGGAAATGTTAAATGAACCAACACTTCATTATTTGATTGCATACAATTCACTAGTAATTGAAACTTTTGTAGGAATGAATATTGTGAGAAAATCCAAGTGAACTTACCATGCGGGATTTGGTTATACTACTAACTTTGAGCTAGTAAGGAAGATGAAACCCATAAGTGAATAGCTCGTTCATTTCAAATAATTTTGATAAACTTCAAAAAGTAACCTTGGTTAAATTTTCATGCTCTTTCGATCTATGATAGAGTTTTAACCATATGAAAGACCAATTTTTAGGAACTTTGGGAATCTTGGAATTCACTGAAATTTTAGGGCAAGGTAAAGAAAAGAAAAATAAAAGGGGGTCCTTATTTTTCTAAAAGAAAAATGGGGCGTGTTGTGGAGACACACAACAAAGGGGAGGATAGTCATGCTAGTTGATGTGAGAAACATAATGTTTTATGTAGAACTTGAAATTATGAATCATAGTATAGAGACTATGGTGATGATGCATCTCATGCATAAAGGGCTAACTCAAAAGTACAAAAAATAAAAATCATACCTCAACACATCTTGAGGTATTTGACATCCTTGGAGAGTATTGTGTTGAGATAACCAAACAAACACAACACACAAAATTACAAGACCATGACCTGGTTTACACCATTCAAGATGCATCATAATATAAAGGATTGTGGTTACCTTGATGAGGTGATGCGGGACAAAAATATTATAAAAGATAAAAGCAATAGTCAACTAACATACAATAGTTTATTACTTTCTAAAATGCTGAAAATAATTAGGATGATGATGATGATGATTCCTAATGTGGGGAATGATATATCCCACAATGGAAAAAATATGATGATTCCTAATGTAGGGAATAATTATCCCTTGAAGGAAAAATATATGAAAAATAACAAAAAATAATAAAGCATGGATGCCATAGTGGCAAATGATTTAACCAGTACATGTTATCAAGGTTGTATAAAGATCTAAATTTGTGTTTTAAAGTTTAATGTTGCAAGTTTTAATTTTATGGTGAAAATTATGTAATTCCAAAATACTTGTGAGTGCATTAAATTCAAGACTAATAAAGGTACTCATTTGAGATGCTAAACAAGCAAAAGGGAGAATTTCAAAAATACATTTTCCCAAGACACATTCACCTACCCCTAGCATAGGATAATATCCATAATATGAAGTGGAAAAGAATAGGAACAAGGTGTGGGACTAATAAATTAGATGGGAGGAAATATTGATAAGAGAAATTATCATGAAGAGGACTTGAAGGATAGCAGAGTCTAGCTATACACATGGTTCCTATGAGTGGGTTTTCAACATGGTGTTTGTCCAAGGTGCCACAAAAAGTGGTTTTCACCAAAGGATGATTTTTTTTAATTTTTTTTAAATTTTTGGTTGGGATGCTTTATATGCTAAGCATAGAAATTTTTACGTGAACAATATTTAGGGATTCATAAAGCTCTTAACCATCTAGACTGTCCAACTAATAAGCACCTAAACCATACATAGCAATGATAACATACGGACCTAGCCAATTAGACTAAATTTTTCTTTTCTTTTCATACTTATAATTAGTATTTTGTTGATTCTCTTTAAGGACAATATTTCCAATCTCAAACCATCAAGATTTGATTCTTTTACCATAGATTTAGTGGACATAATTTTTATACTTATAAGTTATTCAAGGAATTGAGGTGTTTTTCATCAAGTAACTCAAGCTCATGTAGTTGAGAAATCCTATACTCCTCATCATCAATGAGCTCACGCAAAAAGATGGACAATAATGGTAATTTGATCTCAACTATCAATATTATTTTAGATTGAAATAATAGGGAATACCTGGTAGCACAAGGAGTACATATCCTAGTGTGGTAAGCCTATATGATAGGATGGAGATGGCGATGCAAATCACAACCAATAATAGTGAATTTTTTCTTGAGGATTTTGAGAAAGATTTTATTACTTGCTTCTACTTGACTTATGATTTGGTGATAATATAGAGTGGAACAATGATGTTAAATATGGAAACACTCATATAAAGTGCAAACTTCATTGTTTTTAAAGAACTTATTATTTGTGACAATGGTAGCAAGAATGTCATAATGAAAATTAATGTGATGGAAAATCAACTTGAAAAGTTCATTACCCATAGTGTACGTGAGAGGGATAGCTTCAACCTACTTAATGAAATACTCAATCATAGTAATGATGAACTTGTGACTATTAGAGGAGGAGTAATTTTTCCCAATGAGATCAAGGTCCCATTAGAAAAAGGGACAAGGAGTAGTGGTAGATTATAAATATTATACCAATGTTTGAATCAAGTCCCCATATTATTGATAGGCTATAAACTATTTAACATATTTGAGGTATAATGTTCCTTGTTGGGCTAGTAATAACATATTCATGAAAGCTTCTTAGCTAGGATCATACCACTACAATGAGCACCAAAATACCATCGTGAACCTCATTAAGTAAAATATTACCCCTCTATTGCATTTAAAAACCTTAGTAAAAACCACCAAATCCTCTTAAATATAAATTATTGCCAAGGATAGTGAAATTAGATGTGTGTTGAGGGAATGTTTTGTATAATAATTTGTGTGAACTTGGTTAGGTGACAAAGTTTGATCGCAAAGATAAGTGTAAATATTGTGGTACCAAGGTGAATCAATACCAATAATCTCACATATAAGTTTAAAAGTATGGGAATCAAACACAAATATTAGAAAATTCTTAACCAAAACTCATAATATTGACTATTTTGTGGCATATCCAAGAGAGGTCCAATTATAGTCATAGCATTGATTGCTCAATTATCAAGACAAGATAATTGTTCAAAATAGATGTGGATAAAATACTACTTTAAACTATCTTCCATACATTCTTAGGGGATCAATTTATCATATTCATCATTAATCTATTTGATTGTTAGTTTATAATTACCATAAAAAAGTATGTGTTGAATGTTCCATTGAATTGTTGTCTTAAGACCTTTAAATAAGGACTCATATTCAGTAATACTATTTGTACATGAAAAAACAAATAAAATATTTTTGATAAGAAATCCCCTCGAGGTGTGAAAAGTAACATTCCACTACCTAATATATATTTATTACAATAACTATTAAAATATAGCTTTCATATAAATATAGACACA
This sequence comes from Sequoia sempervirens, assembly GCA_007258455.2. NCBI lineage: Eukaryota > Viridiplantae > Streptophyta > Pinopsida > Cupressales > Cupressaceae > Sequoia > Sequoia sempervirens. The sequence continues at coordinate 15,356 of VDFB02048131.1, forward strand.
CCAAGAAAGTCTAAAACTAGGTGGATGGCTATCTATAAGAGGTACCTTAGCTAATTGATCTATGATAACCTATTCTTTTATTAAATGTTAGCATACTTATTCAATATTGAGTTCACTTAATAACATTACCCACTTAGCCATATGACCTATAAGGAATTATTTGAATAAGATTTATTTGAGTGGGTTAAGTTTTGAAATGATATTTATTGTGTAACTAAGAATGTAGTATCATATTTTTTATGAATAAAATATGAAGTTACTAAACATACCCATTCCATGGTTGTATAGTTAATCTCATAACCCATGAATGTTTGACTATATATAATAGATTGTTCTCTCGTGACCCTCCTCATCATGTTGTGCTAAGAGTGCCCCCAAGGTAACTAATGTAGGTAATATATACAAAACTAAGGGCTTGTTTGGTATAGGAGTTGTAAGAATCAATGAAAATATAAGATATTCTTTAATTCTATAAAAATCTTGTTGGAAAGAGTCATACAATTGAAATTTGTTTTTATTATTAAGAAGATGAGAGAATGGTTAATATTTTTCAATGTTTTGTGCTATAAACCTTCTAACATCTAATATCTTTCCTTAAAACAATGAAGATATTTTAAATTATAAGGAGGTGGCATGTCCATGATAGTAGTAACCTTACCAAGATCAACCTCTATACCTCATTAAGAGACAACAAATTCTAATATTTTTCCTTGTGTTACACCAAAAACATATTTCTTGGGATCAAGATACACATTATATATTTTCTCAAGAAATCAAATAGACGTTCAATGACATAGATATGTTCTCTTATACTTTATTTTCCTAATAGATCATCTACATGGTCTTCCATAATTTTCTGGATTATGTCATGAAATATAATTAGCATTTCCCTTTGATAAGTATCCCTATTATGCCTTGCACACACACCCCACTAAAAGCGAGGACCCCCCTCTTTTATTTTGTTTGGTTTTCTTTCTTTTTGGGTCTTAGGTTAGGTCTTTTTAGGTTGGATTTTCCTTTTTGGTTGGGTGCTTGTTTGATTTTAAGTCTTTGTTGCATTTAGGGTTTAATTCTTGTGGTTTTGGAAGTTTGATAAGGTGGGTTCTTCTTAAATCCCTGTAGAGTCGAGTGGACCCCAATTTTTTGTAAAATCTAGGAATTTTCATTTTTGGAGATTTGGGGCATATGCAACCTCATCTAGGGTCTCCTTCATTTCTTTGCATAAGTTTTCTTTGGTCATAGTTGCACAAGATGGTAAGTGTTGAATTCTTGCAAGGTGGTATTAACTAGTAACCTAAGGTTGAGGGAGTGTCAATTTTTGTAAGATTCAAGAGGTCATATTTTCCACAAAGGATTGAAGGTTTCAATTTTTCTACAAAGATCTCTATGCTTTAAAATTTTGCAATAAAATATCATGTTAAAGCTTGTTATTCTTGTATGGTGTTTATTGTGGATAAATTTTGAAGGTTTTAAGTAATTAAATGGACATAGTAATGGTAAAAAAACTATCATTTAAGGACTTGTTTAAGTGATACAATTGAGAGTTATTAGGGTGGCTCATTTATGGTCTATTTTTCAGGTTTCATGGATAGAATTACTAAGATGAAGTAAAAATTCAAAGGAATAGACCCAACTACCAGAATTACATCTAGTTGGATTATGGTTGGGGATACCAACCTAGGTAATGTGGACATGGAAGAATTCAAAGATAGAATATTTGGGGTTCAACAAATAGATTTGATGAAGAAGATAGTTCAAAGTGGGATAGCTCAAGCTATTGGTTTCTCTACTGATGTGTAGTGTCTTGAACTCATAATGGAAAGCAAGAAACATTATCATAAGGATTCTCACAATATAATAGTTGTTGATGGGATAGTGATAACAAATCTTTATGTTGCCTCTATTGCACAAACCTTTGGAATACCATCTTTTTCAACCATCAAAGAGTAGGCCATAGGGATATTTGATGAAGATCTAGATGAATGCATGAAAATTTTAAATGAGATGTGGATGAAACATCCCAAGGCTTCCACTAACAAGTTGGTGAAGAATTTATACAAGAGTGACTTCATTACTGAAGTTAATGACTTGGTAACTGTCCTAAGTAGAGTGATGGGAATCAACTCAACTTCCACATTCGAGAATTGGATGTTCTACTATGTGGATGAAATCTTGAGGGGACCTACAAAGGAAATACATAGGCTCAAATAATCAGTGATATCATACACCATCAATTTTCAAGAGTGAAGAAAATTGTTATATTCAATATGACTTCATACATAGTGTACCTGTTTGCTGTAAATTTTAGGTGGTGCTATGTCTCCATGGTTGTTTGTAGTGATTCATGGAAATATGTAATCATCGTTATATGTTTTCTCTTGCTACATTTTTTAGCATGAATGTAATGGAGGTTTGATGAAGTGTGAAAGAATCTAATATATTGCAAAGGATTTGTAATAATCATTCCTTTATTTCATGTGGGTCATTGTAGTTCTGATTATAGATCATTAAGTTTGTTTATTGCATGGATGTAATCTTTTATTTTCATGATAATGAGGATCTACATCTATTGGATTTTTATCTTGTTACATCTCTTTCCTCTTTGTTACGTAAGAATATATTTCCCAATATAGTAAGCATCAGTCCATATTGGCGAAGGTCCAATCAACCCTCATTTTAATACCCTCTATTCTAGTAGTATAGGAGTAGGAGTAGTTTTGTGCATTCATGGCCCCAAACTATAACTAGGGACACATCTTAAGTAAACCTTGAATAAATTCATCTCATGTGGATCATGCTTGCACATGTTAATCAACTGTATATAGGTTATTATTGTTAGTATTATTTGACCTAGTGACAACTTTGGGGTCAAGTATGAAATTGGGTTTGGCTACTAACATTTTAGTTGCTCATTCTTTTTAATGCAAATATTTTGTTAAGACATGCCTCTAAGAACACCCTCCTAGTTTTAATTTGATCTCAAAGCATAGGAGAGAAAACCCACTCTCGTAAAGTTAACCTTCAACTCTCCAACACCCTCCTAAGTCTAAGATAAGCTCAAAGCATAGGAGAGAAACCCACTCTCTTAGAGTTGACCTTTCCTTTGCATACTATTCAAGCCAAATTATTCACATCATAATGCACAAAATGTAAAAAAAATTCACAAAACATATATATAAATCACTTATATTAGAGGATTGACAATAAAAAGTTCACACATGGGTTCATGGAGACTCTAAAGTAACATAATGGAACTGGTGCAAAGCACCTTGTTGCTCCATTTTATGAATTTGAGTCTAGTAGGTTGTTTTGGTCATGAAAATGTAAAATAAGGCCATGTTGTGCCATTTTGTAATGTTTTGTGGTCTTTTGAGTCATTATGTGGTCATTGAGTAAAATGTTGCAAAATTGTTAAAAGTTGTCATGTGAAATATTGTAAAAGTGCAAAATTTAAAAAGTGGAGGGAAGCCCAACAATTATGGGAAGTTGTAAGGTAGTTTAGGCGTTTTAGGAAGTTGGAACAGTTAGGAGAATATTTAAATAAGTGTGATCCATCGTTGAGAAGGTTGTTGAAGGATTTTGAAGGAGAAAATTCAATAAAATATCTCAGTTTTCTTATTATTTTTTGTATTTTCCATCATTCCCAGCTTGTGTACGGACCTGTACAATAGGTTTTTTCTCCAAGATGCATTTGAATTGTTAGATATAGGAGTTAAATTTATTTCAAAGTTGGTGTGAGGAATTTGTGTTAAGATCCAAGCATTTGAGAGGTAGATTTCTGGAAGTGGTATGAAAACAGGGGTTTTAAAGGTTTGAAGGTTAGAATGTGTTAAAAGGCCATTCCACCTTTATGTACCAATTGTTTCTTGGTGGAATGGGCCTGGTAAGGGTATTTTTAGGTGTAGGAATAGATATTTAAGTTTGGGAAAGGATATTTGGTGAAGAACTCCACGATGCCCTGTTGAAAACTCAGAATATAAGCCTTTAAAACAAGGCTAGAGAGGGTGAATTGAAGAAAATGATTGAGAATTAGATAGAAATTGAGGAAATTAGAGTGAGTAGGTGTATTTTGATATTTTTTGAAGGTCTGCAAGGTCAGGAGGGGTCAATTGTGTGAAATGGAAAGAAGCCCTAGTTGAACCAAGTGTGCAAAAGGGCGAAGTTGGTAGGTTTTGTGAAGGAAGTGTCTAAGAATCTTGGGGGAAGCATTATTGGAGGATGAAATAAGCTTGTGCAGACAGAATACGGTCTGTTGGAAGTGATTTCAAGATTGTGAGAGGTTTGGGCATGTGATTTTCAATAAGCCCTAGCCAATTGGGAGAAAAGTGAGGGTTTTATGAAAGTAGGTCGTAGTGAGTGATTTTGAACCTAAAAGTTGGATATTCTGGTGTTTTGGAGGTAGTTTGAAGACTTCTTAGTGGTTTCTTGGGTTGGTTGTAAGTTTTAAGGAGTGTCTCTTTGTAAAAGAGGCCTAATTCAAGGCTTAGGTCAACGTAGAAGCACAAGGTTGAGGGTTTTGTTTCAAAAGAGTCTCATGGGGTTTTGAGACATGTGAGAGTAAGGGTTAAAGGGTGTCTAAAATGAATGGGGATTGGAGAGATTGTTTGGAAAAGTTGAAAGTTATGTCAAGAAAAGTAGGCCTGCTGACCTACTAGGAAGATTAGGCTGAAAATTGAAACAAGCCTAGAATTGAGTTTGTGAGAGAAAAGTGGGTTGGAATCACTTTGTATGGTGAATGTGAGTTGTTTTCCATCCCTTCATTGCATCAGGAACCAAGTAACCAAGACTGAAGAGCCAAATCATTGAATATAACCAAGTTCATAGAATCAACAACTAAGATTATATAGTGAATAACTAGGATCATAGAGCCAATAACCATATAACTAGGTAGAATGATGGTATCAAGGTTGTCCTTTTAAGAATCATCCATATATTTATAAAGTACCTTTTTTCTTGTTTGTGTAAGGGGGTTAGTCTCCAAGATAAATTTAAAATCACATTCATAGCATAGGGGGAGATTGATTGTGATTGTCCTATTTTCATCTATAACAAAAGAATATTTCATACTATCACTTCCCTACATAACTCAATAGGGAACACTATAGGATATGGTGGTATATGATGGGCACAATACTTAACATGGAACCAATAGATTCAAACACCAAAGAAAAGAATCATAGCTACCAAAATTCAAGAATAACATAATAAAAGCAATTAAATTCCATCGCAAAAATAAAATGGTTGTCAAGATATAAATAATAAGATAAAAATGTAAAAAAAATAGTTGTGTTATAATAAAATCTTAAATATGTGGCTAAGTTATTCAAACCAAGATAAACTATCTTAGGAAAGGTGTCTTGACTTTGCATCCTAATGTTATGAACACAAAAATGTAAAATTTGAACCGAAGATCACAAAAATATAATTTCTAGGCTATAGAGGTTGATTTTGGCTCCAAAAAATATCAAAATAAGCTTTAATTGAACAAATGGGGTACAAAAACATGGATCTCTTTGAGACCTTCAAATTTAAAAAATAAATGAGTTAGGTTGACTTTCCAAATCAAAAGTTATGGCCTCTAAAATTTACATCATTACATTAGAAATGTGAGAGCATCTATGACAGATAAAAGATTTGTAAGAGAGAGTTACACTTATTGAAAGATTTTATGATGTATGTCATAATAGTTCATAAGGTTTCTTTGAATGGAGATAATGGAAGCAAAATGGAGTTCCCAAGTTGGTGAGTGGATTATAAAAAGTTTATGATGTTTGTAATGAATATATTATTTTAATATTGAGAGTCATCTTAGGTTTTAGGTGTTGGATTTTGACTAAGGATTTGAGTGCCACAATTTGGATGGTTTTAGCTCATAATTTCTTAATTACACTAGTTTCATGTTATGAACACAAAAATGTAAAATTTGAACTGCACTAACACAAAAATATAATTTCTAGGTTATAGAGGTTGATTTTGGCTCCAAAAAATATCAAAATAAGTTTTAATTGAATAGAATGGGGTACAAAACATGGATCTCAAGTTGAGACCTTCAAATTTAAAAAATAAATGAGCTAGGTTGACTTTCCAAATCAAAAGTTATGGCCTCTAAAAGTTACATCATTACATTAGAAATGTGAGAGCATCTATAATAGATAAAAGAGTTATAAGAGAGAGTTACACTTATTGAAAGGCTTATGATGTATTTTATAATAGTTCATAAGGTGTCTTTGAATGGAGATAATGAAGCCAAAATGGAGTGCTCAAGTTGGTGAGTGGATTATGAAAAGTTTATGATACTTGTAAGGAATATATTATTTTAATCTTGAGAGTCATCTTAGGTTTAAGGTGTTGGATTTTGACTAAGGATTTGAGTGCCACATTTTGGATGGTTTTAGCTCATAATTTCTTAATTGCCATTAGGTTCATGTATTTCTTCTTTTTATTAGGTGCTTGAGATAGAGGTTTCATGGTAAGTTTTATAGCTACCATTATGCTGTTAGGTTTGCTCTGGATCTCTTATTGATGATTCTCCTATAAAGGCTTAGACTTTATAAGTGCAGTATAACAATTAGTTACTAAATAATACATTGAGTTACTTTGGAGTTTGGATTTTTTCTCTTAAAAGGGTTTTCCCCACAAAAATCCTTGTGCTATGGTATATTACTTTTGTATTTATTTCCTTGTAACTAGATGGTTGATTTAATTTTTGTACACCTCCTCTCATATATTAATATAAGAATCATATTTCAAACTTTTAATTCCTTTCAAAATAATCATAATTGATTCTCAGAAGTGATAAATCTTGTCAATAACTAAAAGAAAATATAAAAATCTCATAAATTTGCATACCTCGAGCAATCACATGGATAATAACATGCCACCTAAAGGGAAGGAGAGGAACACAACATCATAATAATAAATATACCTCTTTCGAGATCCTAATAAAACAACATTATTTAAGGATCTCAAGCCACTAAACAATCTCTACTTATCCCTCCACACATGAGAGAACAATAATTATAACAAAGAGGTTACTTAATAATTGAGAGAAAAATAATTATGACACAGAGGTTACTTAATAACCAAGTGTTCCTTTGCAAGTCTTCTCCATGAGAACACACACACACATAGATAAAATAACAATACATGAGACCTAATGAACATTTTTATTCAGCTTTTTCAATATAAACATTACTTAATTTCTCTAACATCAATTCACAATCATGCAAGTATACATCTTAAATGATTATAAACCAACATATTGTTATGCACTTTAAACACATGATCTTTCAAGTAAGATACTTCCGCTACTTGTATACAAAGTATACTCATTTGAAACTTAAGCACAGAAGTCCTCGAGACTTCAATTTTCATAATTTTAATATTAACTCACATTTTCACTTGCTATTGTATTGCTTTGCTAAATTTTCTATATGGCCTTTGCTATTTCCATGACATTATCTACATCCCAACATTTGATCTTGATTTTGGTACTTGGTATTGGATATTGTTATCAACATTTCATTTTGACATGTATATTAAGCACACATTTTCTCTTTACTCTTTGATATATTTCCTTGGATTGGATGATTTATGTTGGATAGTACTAGCACTAAGATAATGTTAACAATTATGATAGATGTGGTGTTTTGCCATCTTTACTAGTATGATAAGGTAAGTATATTATTTTGGTATCATATGTGGTGTTATCTTAGAGAGTTATTAGTGATGTGAATTATGTCATGGTGTTTGGGTTATGATGTTCTAAACCTTTTTCTCTCTTTGAAATTGAAATATAAATTAAACTAATTGTGAAGGTTAACTTATTATTAGTTTATGTATGGTAGTAGAACATGTTAAGTGAAAGGTCCTAATAATGATTGCATTTTATATGAAAATCTTCAAAGGATGATTATTCATATTAGCTTGTAGTAAGCATTAAATTGAAAATGATGAAAGAGAATGTGCATGTGTATATACACATATACATATGTACAATTTTATGTGTACACATATGTGTATATGTGTGTGTATATATGTGCATGTGTGAATATGTGTGTATATATGTATGCATATATGTATGTATGTGTGTGTGTGTATATACATGTATTCTTTATGTGTATAAATGTGTGTGTATGTGTGTGTATATATATATATATGTATGCATATATATATGTATGTATGAATGTATGTATATATATGTATGTATGTATATTTATGCATACATATATACATGTATACATATTTATGTAAATATATGCATACAACATGTATGGATGTATACATATGTGCATGCATGTATGTATGTAACATGTACTTACACCCATTCATACATACATATATATACATACATACATATACATACATATATTCTCTTTCTTCATTTTCAAGTTAATAATTACTACAGGCTACTATGAATAATCATCCTTTGAATCTTTTCATATAGCATGCAATCATTATTAGGACCTTTCACCTAACATGTTCTACTACCATACATAAACTAATAATAATTTAACCTTCACAATTAGTTCAATTTAAGTTTCAATTTCAAAGAGTGAAAAAGGTTCAAAACATCATAACCCGAACACCATGTGACATAATTCACATCATTAATAACTCTTTAAGATAACACCGCACATGGTACCAAAATAATATAGTTATCTTATCATACTAGTAAAGATGTCAAAACACCACCTATATCATAATTGCTAACACTTAGTGCCAATATATCCAACATAAATCATCCCATCCAAGGAAATATATCAAACAAGAGTCAAGAGAAAACCTTTACTTGGTATACATGCCAAAATAAAATGTCAATCATAACAATATCCAATACCAAGTACTAAAACCAAGATAAAATATTGGGATGTAAATAATACCATGGAAATAACAAGGAAAGATAGGATAACATTGTGAGCCAAATAAGTGGTTCTAACCAATAAGGGGAAGTAGGTGTGAACTTGGCCAAAGGGAGATACAAATACTAAGGTTCTTCTAACTAGAATGACAACAAAGAACCATAAGCTTCCTTTCTTTCCACAACACTACCTAACCCCTACATACACTACGGTTGTGAGCTTGGAGGGTGGATCCCAACAAGGTACACAAACACTCATAACATAAAAGAACGGTTCCTCGATACTTGTAACAACATACTCTTTCCCAAGAAAAATACCCAATATCACATACTTAATGACACACAAAAAAATCATTAGATGTTCACAACATATCATACATCCAAGACACTACATCACATATGGTATATACTCACACATGTCCACTCAAATTCACAGCATAATGTCAAAAATATTATTCCTTACCATTTCTTTACTAACTTATTTGAAAATAGATCCCTCTTCTAATTTATCATTTAGATTCTTTATAATCCATACTTACATGAACATGCACTCTACCTTAAATTATGAATTGATTCCCAAAACACTTTTAATGATTCGCAATGTATTATGCAACTTAAAAAGGCCTTTTATACACCTCAATCCTCTCCTTCTAGATATCCTACAAGATGCATTTACAAAGACACTAGTATTTATAAATCCATCAGTTAACAACAAAATTCAAACTGTAATCCATTTAAGGCATCACAAAATTTGGATTAAGATTTCATATTCATGTCATACAATTCATTCTCTAATGACATTGATTTTATCAATAAGATTCATATTATCAATTAGAAAGACTATAATAATACTAAAATCAAGCTTGGATCTCAACCCACACCAAAGTCAACATTTATCACTAAATCAATATATGATTGCACCTCTTTATCAATTTCAAATCTAACATCAAATAATCAAACATCATTGGATTAATTAGGAAGTTTATTTCCATCATCATTAGAAATGATGCTCATAAATATCTTCAATGATATTTTCTTAACCTCATAGAGCCAATGACCTATTTTCCCTTTGCTTAGTTTTTTGTTAGAAATATTTGGTCATTGACAAACATAGTGCAATATCAATGTTAAAATAATTAAAATGCACAAGATCTCATTGTGTAAAAATGACTTGCATTTGAACACTTTCAACACCCAACCATAGATAAAATATTGATGTCCATAGATAAAATCTTGACTATGGAAGAAAATGCAAATAACTTGGGATAAATGTAGATGAAATAAAATATGAGAAAATGAAACAAACACAAATGTTGGTGCTAAAATGACATTATTTGAAATAATAATTATCATTTTAATACAATGTTGTACTTAATGCAACATCCTTTCTAATCTTTATGTGATGTAACATCTTTTCTAATCTTTACATGTCATTAATGAAATAAATTGACTTCTAGTTTAATATTAGTTGACCACATGTAACATGTGGAATGGGTGGGTAAGCATCATATTAAATCTTGTGCATGCTTGAATGCATCCCCATTTTTTGAAACTTTAAATATAATACAATTTAACAAAATAATCATATTTTAGATTTTTTATATACCTAGTATATTTTTAATGGGAAATTGTATTTAATCTAGATCACCTCATCTAATTTATGATGTTGACATATTTGGTTATTAGTGCAACATATATAGAGATCAAGTATGTTAGTGTCAATTATTGATAGGAGTCAAAATTAACCAGTAATTCCTATGCGCATAATGTCGATTGATATGAATCAATGCAATATAAAAAGAATCAAAAGATATAACCACCTCCATGGCAAATTAAGTCTTACACAACACCACATACCCTTTAGTGACCCCCCAACTTAAAGTGCGCATGTGTTGATCCATTGTAATTTCTAAACTTCACACTTTGAAATAACTCAAATGCATATATAACATTCTATTTATTTAAAAACAATTAAAACAATATTTCAAGTATGATTTATACAAAAATAACAATCCTAACAATCACAATAAAATCTAGTGTGGGTCGTATCGGGCGCGGTCGACGCTTCTAGAGGAGTAGTCTCGCCTCCACTCGCCTCCTTTGTCCCCCAAAACCTGGCATAAAAGTAAGCCCAGGGCAAGGGAGATGGAGCTCGCTGGGCAGAGTCGCAAGGTCTACGGAATACGACCAAAGATCTGGGGATACCTCTGGGTTAACAAAAAAAAAAAACAAAAAAAATAAAAATAAAATATAAACCACAACTTAACAATCATACATCTTCACAACTCATGAAAAATCTACTCAAAGATTAAACTAACTTAAATTCTAATCTACCATCACTTAGCATTAACCAACCCTTCCTTTGTGAAGAGCTTGACGTAACTAAGATCCTTCATCCGCTATATTATTCCTTTTGATTTGTGGGTACCGGCGAACCTTTTTATTCTATTTTGTTGTTAATTGTGGTTCTATCTCTTTTGTTTGTTGGTTTGTGGTGTAATTTGATGTTTCTTTTTGTTGTCTCAAGCTTTGGTGTACCTATGATTTGATTTTTTTGACTTCATATATTTTTTTCATTATTACAACTATTAAGATTTATGATAATTCAAAACCAATTTACTTCAATTAAAATATTAGTCAAACCTTTAATAATACAAACATAAATAAAAAATTAAAATTTACTCTAATAATCTTTACCATTAATCCTTTATAACATAACTTTAAATATCTATAAAATTTACTCAATTTATCCTACTAAGGCTGACCTAAAATTAAATCTAGGTTACTCTAGATTTGGTAAGAGCATAGTATCAAAAATAGAAAAGACAAGAAAAAGGACATTGAAAAGAATGGGTTACCATACCATTGAGAAAGTGGGAAGTGAAGCATTACATTACATTAGCTCGTGATAGCCTGCCTTGCCTTTTCTACTTACGCAACCTCATCCTTGTCACGCAACCTCTCAATAACCACATAACAAGACAAAACGATTAAGAGAAACATATGCATACACCTAATGTCGTCAATACAACCAAAGCTCTTAATAATACAAAACAAGAATGGTAATTGAAGCTGACATTGCCCTTGTTTGGTGCCAAAGTACATTCACTTTGTCTCGTTGGCCCCACCTCTCATTCAACACCTCTCAACCATTTTTTCTTTCTTTTTCCTTTTCCCTTTTCAGATCTTCCAAATTCCAAGGTCAATTTTTTTGGCTTTGTTTAATATTTTTTTGAAAGAAGATTTCTTATATTTTAAATAATCTATTTGTATGGATTACACTCTAATGGAGTTATATAGAAAAGCCAATCATACTAACCTCTATCTGCATGTAATGGTGTGATGAAGAATATATTGATTGAGAAATTTTGTATTCAATTAAGAATTAAATGGGTGTAGAAATAAACATATAAACAAAGCTTTTATTTAAATTGAGAAACAACTTCAAATTCACGAGAAATTAAATAAGTTTGAGGTTATTCATATGGCCTTTCTTCTTTTTATTAGAGGCATCTTTAATGAGAAATTGAAAGTTCTTAAAGAGGAAAGATATCAAAAAATTATTTTCTTGGTATAAGAATATTAAGAACAAAATCCTTTCTATAAAGTATTATAAAGAGCCATATTTCAAGATCTATATAGTTGAGAGTTCATTTTGTACCTTATACATGAGTAAAATAAGTCATCCATTGCCAATGGGCCCTTGCTCTGCTGGTGAAGTTGAAAGGTTTTGAATGAACCCACTAGGGATCAAGTCTTGGTGAATGCAAGACCCTGATGCTTAAAAAAGGATGAGGCCGGGATCGTGCCCCGGGTGGATTTTGGTGGAATGGATACCCTCAGACTTTGGCTCTAAGCTAAAGGGGACCCCCTCGAAGTATCTCCAACAAAAAAAAAAAGTCATCCATTCATAATAGAATTAAAGAGTATGATGCAAACATAAGATATGAATGAGTGAACATACCTACCTTAATTAAATATTTACTTAATATTAAAACTAAATTAACTTAGAATCCACCAAGATCATTATAAAAGGCTAAAAAACAAAAAGACTTTTACATTTATTGTAATAATAAATCATACAATGTAATCTAAAATACTAATATAGCCATAAGATCTTAATTCATTTGGTTGAACACAATAAATGAGGATGATGATATGCTCCTTGATTATACCATCCAACAAGATTTAAATCTCCAAAACATAATTAGACCAAGTATTAGCTGATATGTGCTCAAGTGTTTCTTGTATTATGGTCTCTTCGAGTTATTTTGGTTGGGATGTGCCTCCTCCAACTTCTGTATTCTTGTAAATTAATTTTCTTTTATTAATAAAATGCATTTTTTCAATAAAAATAATTAGACCAAATTTAATCTTTGGATGGCTTACTTTAACAGAAAGATCCCTTTTACTTGTAATTATTTAATCATCTAACACTATATCTATAAAATCAACTTGTTCCATTATTTTTTTTTACTACTACATTATAAAAAAGTCTCAAATATACTGCTATTATCCTTGTTCTATTTTAACAATAGGAGTTCCTTCTTTGTCCCTTTACACTGCAAATCAATCTTTATTGTGGTCAGTATTTAGTTACCGATTCCTCAAACTGTACTTTACCATACAAATCTATATTTTTATAGTGATTGCTTTAAGTTTCGTCGTGCACACTCACAAATCCTTTTTTAATGTAAGCTTTCATGGATCAATCTAATATTTTTAATTAATAATACAAATAAAAATTCTTATAGATTTATATATAATTTAATCTATTCAAAAGTGTTCAACTTCAACCGGTAAACACTGAAAGGAATAGTTAGACAAGGTGACATGATGTTATTCAATACAATAGAAGGAACATTGGAATGTTTACATGTGAAATAGACAAGGCACATGATTACACAGAGAACACAAGATGGTCTCGAGGGAATTTGGTCTACTAACTGCACTAAAAAAGTACAGAGCATGCCTGTACGTAAACAGGAGTGCAGAGAGTGGGAAGTGGTTGATATAATATAATTACAAGAAAATATCTAGTTTCACATTTATCCACCACCAGAAGGATTAAAGAAACTCCATAAGCCACAGATCTGAAAATCTGCCCAAAATGGACAACTCAATACACTGCACACCAACACAAAGACAGAATGTGCATTTCATGCACACTGCTCTGTACCGTAAAGCCAGCACAAAAGTGTGCAATGTATATACAGTAAAATACATTAAAGGCCAAATAGTTTAAAATAAAAAAAAGGATTGTAAAGCTATCACAAAAGTGTGTATTTGGGGTAAGTAGAAAACAGTACAAAGATTAAAAAAAAAGTTAGATTTTGACAAAAACAGTGCAATGATTTAAAACAAGAGTAAACTCAGGAGAAAAAAGGTGAACGGGCGTTGTTGGAAAATATAGGAATGGAAAAAATGTAGAAACAGAGAAATTATAACTGGATATGGATATTATCAAATAGAGAAAGGCTATAAAAATACAAAAGAAAAGGGAGTTAGCGGTACAGTTTGTTGCAACTCTAAATTTTAGATACAGTGTAAAATCCAATAGTGTCATATAAAGTAAAAGTTAAAAGTAAGAGATAGTAGGTGATGTGTTTGTGTCTCCTGAGATTAAGACAGCACAATTGATGCACGATATTGCATCCTGGGCAGTTGGATGGGCTGGGGTGAGGTGGGTGTTTTTGTTTCAAGCAAGCCCTCAAGCATATATTCCTCCGTTGGTTTAGATATCATAATCTGCAGTGGTACTAATTAATGGGAGGTGTTAAGCATATATTTTTATGGAACTGTGTTCCTCAAGTTTGTGGGTCTTTATTGTTTCAGTGGACTTGTGGGCGTATTAACTATTGATACTGTTTTCGGGGCGTATGGATTTGTACCATTGGACTTGTATATATTAATACTGTTCATGCCATTTTATTATTGGAGTGTGGGGGATGGGGTAGACTCGTAGAGGTTTTAGAATGGGGTGGTGGGGAAGTGCTAAGGGTAATCAAGGACAAAGGAGTGAAATTGTATGTGGGCAGTGCAGCTTTTGAGATATGCACTGAATGATTACCCGTTTTGTCTGTGTAGTCGAGCTTTGAGGAGAGAGGGCATCAGTACTTGTACGGTGCAGTCAGTGAGTCAGTCTGCTCTGTATTTCTGAACGCAAGGACGATATGACTACTGTCCACTACTAATACTAGTAGTCGACTCAAGTGTCGTTTGTTTGACCAGGTGAGGGGGAGGATGCTTAAAGATCCTTGGTGTAATTGTCTGTTATAGTGCAGGGAAACATGAATGCCTGGTCATTTGGGAACCACGTTTCTGAACCAGCAGCTGCTACATGTCCTTGGAGGGACGACCCATCCTCAATGCTTTTTTACCACTAGTATTAGGCGACTAAGTACCTATTTTCTGCTCTGCTTTGCAATGGCCAGGTTTTTCCCAACTGCAGGAGGCTGCTGGTGTTGAAGTGGGTGTTGTAGGCTTCTAGTTTTTTCTCCGGTGGTTTCTGTCTGTTTTTTTTCATGGAAATTGATCTTAATAGCCCAGATGAATATAACAATGATGGGAGATTATTTAATGAAGAAGATATGGCATTATCAGGCAGCCACAAGAGTTCAATATGCATGGAGTTATGGCATGCCTGTGCAGGTCCTCTCATATCTCTGCCAAGGAAGGGAAGTTTTGTGGTGTATTTTCCCCAGGGTCACATGGAGCAGGTGTCCACCTCCATCAAACACCAGTATCACCAACACGTGCGCCCTTACGATCTTCCACCTCAGATTTTCTGCCGTGTACTCAATGTGAATCTCCATGTGGGTGAACATTGCTTGAATTCTCCTTCGTTACATAAACATCAACAGACGTATGGTTTTTTTTTATTCGCTTGGTTTTGTGGGCACCCATATAAAATTGTTGGTGTGTTATTGTTTTACCAGGCAGACCAGGAGACTGACGAAGTGTATGCCCAAGTAACATTGGTTCCTGAACTAGAGGTATGTATGTTTCCCCTACAAAAACTGTGTGCATTTATACATTTTTTCTGACAATTTAGGTTCACTTTTCATGACTTGTTATAATGTAAATTTTGCACACATAAATTCAGAGTTCGGTTTACCAAATTTGTTCTGGACTTCTGTTTGTAGAAACAATTTTGAGTTCGAGTCGTCTGAACAAAGGCCCTTGATAACCGCGTATTCCAGTTTTCAAAACATAAAGGACTGCAATCTATTAGTATTCTCATAAAAGTCTCTCCAAGAGGAGCCACAACTATTTATCCATTTCTGCATTGGGCTTGTTTACTACCTGTACTTATTTTTTTAGAGGGAAAAAAAAAAGTCTTGACATCAGAAAGGTTGTCTCCATAACACACACCACTTTGTCTCCTTAGCCCACACATCAATTGAAACTGTGCGCAACTCTTGCATGATTGCGAGGAGTATGTCTGCCAAGATTTGAATCTGATCCATCATGGTGGCAAGCTCTCCAACTCATATTTAATCTATATTAATACTAGAATGTTTGTATTTCATTAAACTTCAAACTTTACATTCTTCAAAATTGCCCCTTTCCTCACTTTGGGAGCAGGATCATAAACCAAAAAATTGAACTTGCCTCTTCCATCGCTTGTGAATATATATATAATATTACAAAATAGGAGCTCTTCAGAGATTTCGAAAGGAGAGTTGGTAATTGAGATTGTGTATCTCTGCAGCCACTGGGGAAAGATGTTGGAGACGAAGAAGATGAGGAAGTTAAAAAGGACAAACCAACTCCACACATGTTTTGTAAAACACTGACTGCTTCAGACACAAGCACCCATGGTGGATTTTCGGTTCCTCGAAGGGCTGCGGAAGACTGCTTCCCTCCTCTGGTACTTTTCTGATCTCTAATATACATGTTTCAAAACAATCCTCTTTGGGTTGACAAGCAGATGTGTAAAGAACATATTTTATCATAGTAATTTGAGAAGTGCGCTGCTTGGCTCTTTTAAGTGACTTGATGGTAGATAGCATGTTTGACTAACTGCCAGGCTTTAAATTCTGAGTCATAGTTAGGATTTCGACATTTTAATCTCTGGACCCCATTTGATGGTTGAGAAACCTTCCCACTTTATGTCCATTTGGTTACTATTTTACATTTAGGGGTTGAAGTTCCAGATGATTAACTAGATTGGAGGTAGGCAATGTGACCCGATAAATGTGAATTGACTCATGACAGTTGATTACCCATAACATTAGTAAGTTTTGGAAACCATTGGCATTGTGCTAGCTTACATTGTTGTGTTTACAGGATTATAACCAGCAGCGGCCTTCGCAGGAGCTTTTGGCTAAGGATTTGCATGGAGTTGAATGGAAGTTTCGGCATATATACAGGGGTATGCACATAATGATGACATACTTTAGTAAAATATCTATGCAATATGACTAAAGGGTGACTAAGTAGTCTGTCCAATGTGGGAAAAATCAAATGTTTCATAAAATCCAGAATGATATCCCAGGTCCCTTTTGAGGGATGATTCTTTTTAGATGAAATCTTGAAATTATTTCTTCATTTTGTTTGATATATTTTGCTTCTTTTCAATACAAGCGCTGGCCTGAGATGCAATTTGCATTTGTTAAGAGTCTGCTGTTTTCTTTCTTATAATATAAATCTTGATTAGGTTTAAAAAAATTCTCATTCACCTGAGATGCTACTGAGATCCATGTAATAATTTAAGTATTTTTCTTAGCATTTTGAGAGGGACTTGATTGGTAGTGACACACGACATTTTGTCTAACATGAGGTTTGATATAAATATGCAGGCCAACCACGAAGGCATTTGCTTACAACTGGGTGGAGTGTTTTTGTGAGCCATAAAGGACTTGTATCAGGAGATGCTGTACTCTTCTTGAGGTATGTCAAATCAGTGGTTGACTGCTGTTGTTCAAATGGAAGAACATTAATTCTGTAAACAACCTTCTTTATAAAGGGAAGGTAAGAAACCATATATCAGCACCCATCCAAACCCACAAACAAGTATCAAACCAAATGTATAGTCTGTAATTAAATTCTGCTGCAGGTTCTATGTTTTCTCCCTATATGTTGTAACACTATGTTTTGAACAGAGATGAAAATGGACAACTGCGATTAGGGATTCGAAGAGCTGCTCGACAACAAAGTGCTGTTCCTTCTTCGTTGCTTTCTAGCCAGAATATGCATCTTAGTGTCCTTGCTGCTGCAGCTAATGCTGTTGCCACAAAAAGCATGTTTCATATTTTCTACAATCCAAGGTATATTATGATAACTAGGTACTTTCATGAAGTTTATAGGGAGCCATTGAATTGACTTAGAGTAACTAAGTTTGTTCAGACCAGAAAGGCTTTTCAATGAAAGATTTTATTATGGCATCTTGATTGGGAATGCATTGTTCTTGGAATAGGATTAGAGTTTTGTTTAGCAGCCCCACCATATTTGCTCTTATCTTCGAAGCTTTTAATTACTTTTCATCTCCATTAGAATTGCAAGTTCAAGAATGTAGAAGCATTTCTTATCAGCTTCTTGCTTGCATGACTGTACATGTTGATTTTGTATAGTGACGTTTCTCTTATGCCAAAGATGCTACATGCTTTTGATTATCTATGAGGATATTTTCAACTGATTGCTTAGTGCTGTTATGGCAACAAATTTGTTGTATCATTGTGCACACCATGATGAATCAGCATGCATATTTAGTTGGAGAAAAATATTGTAGGCCATTACTAAATTGGAGGAGCCTTACGTTATTGAGTATCAAGAGAACTTCGGTAAATTGATCTCTAAAACCGATCAATGTCCTAGTTATGCTGCTACCATGTGCATTGGCCCTGGCAACGGGATGTCTTACAGTCCCTTTGTTAAAGTTCTGCATGAACTGGAGTTCTGGGCCCTGGCAATGGGATGTCTTACAGTCCCTTTGTTAAAGTTCTGCATGAAGTGGAGTTCTGGGCTTGACTTTTTGCTATGTCTAAGGATATACTATTATAAAGTGAACCCTTGGGTCTTCGTGGCTCTTTAAAAAAGATCAAGTCACTGGTTAAAATACTTTTTCAGTCACAAAATTAGGAGGTCATCATTTGGCATGTTAATTCATAAATTCTGCTATTGAATAGTAATACAAATGAATGTCTTTACATGTATGTGAAATTGTTGAAAAGTTTCAATTGTTAGGAATGAAAAAATCACTTCAGTCTTTTGATGGACTGCATTCAACTTCTATCACAAAGTAAAGTCTTAAATATTTGTTGATAGATAAAGTGATGCTGCATTGCAATTCAGTTGTGTGATTTGGTAATTCCTTCCCTTGTGTTCAGCCATATTTTGGACATATCGAACACGTTCAATGTTACATGTTTATTTTGAAATGGTAATTCTATAATTTTCATCTATGTTTCCATAAAGGTAATTACTAGTTTATATAATATGATGTTCATGAATGAACTGTCAAATTTGTTCATAGTGTTTTCTGATAGGTAAAGTAGGGTTGTACTGGGTCCAGTTCCCATAAAAACCTAGACAGTTGGCCATCAAAAACAGAATAAATTAAAATGATATTATAATAAAAATTTCAGGATTTAACTGCCAATTTTCTGAAAGCTGCTGTTATAGTACTTTGGAACTTACTACTTTGGCTTGTGCTACACGGAATGGCTGCCAAAAAACAGGATTGGAAGCTATTTCAATATGGAGATTATCACACACCATTCCGTGCAGCCAAGTACATTACACCTATGCTGAGAACTATCCTCTGTGCTTACAATGACAAAACATGATCTACAGACGCTCCCATACCGTAGCTCTGCTCTGATCCATTGGACACCACTTGGTCCTCAAATCTGTTGTTGCCCTCTGCACTTCCTTCTCAATGAATTTTGCTACCTTTTATAGTGAGGGTTGATTTTAGTAGATTTGTGATGATCAATAATGTGGTACAATCCCCCATGCACTTACAATAAGTATCATTTGACCAATATTAAATAATTTCTCCTTTATTTGTGTCTTAGAATTGGACGGAATGCTTTGAAACATGTGAATGACCACCTTCTTTTATTGTGCAAGAAATATAGCTCTAAACTCAATGTGTTCAAAAGAGGAACCACCTTGGGACCAATAAAATCTGTCATATGATTATACTTTGGTGCAAGGCTTTAAATCATGGTACACATCTCATAGAACTTGTTAAACTGATCTGGTGACCCACCTCATACAATAAAACATGAAATACAAAGTAGACACATAGACTTGTGCTAAATGCTCTGGACAAAATCTCTTGATGATCTAATGCAAATGCATTACTGCACAGATGATTCTATTCTGTTGGTTTGAGCACTAAAATTGTTGACTGTATCTAGAAATCCTATTGTGGTGACCAAATGACTGCAAAAGAACTAAGAAATACAAAACAAATACAAACACAAAAGCAAACTTTTTTGGTTGATGCAAGATTTTTTGCAGGGTTGATGCTCTTGCATCAAACACCTGGGTAAGTGATATGTGAGCTAGAGCTTGCAAATAAGGGTTGAATGGTAAAATCATTCTTCAGGTTGAAGAACCAACCACAGTGTACCCTCAACACATGAATAGGCTTCTGGAATCAAAACTATACTTTGTATAGTACCTTCTGTTCTCTCTCAAACTTATCCTTACTCAAGTGTGCCACTGGAAACTTCATCTTGAACAGCTCATCTGGATTTCTTTACTTACATTCATCTTTCTTTTCTTTAAATTGTATGTTCTCCTATCCACCTAGATCTTGTGGTTGTCCATCATCTTTCTTGACTTTAACCTTCTTCTATCATCTTCATTAGTGGTTATGCTTTCCTTCAAAGCTAATATTCCTTAAAAAACTACTTATGACTCATTCCTTTAAATTACTTCATTCCTAAAATATATACCTGTCATTCCACCTTTATAGATCTCTTCTCTACTTATCTTACCTATCATAGACTATCTCCAGACTACCTCTTCATCTTCCACATTGTGTCATATCTCTACAATTTTGTTCAATACTCAATATCCTATCTACCAAAAGATTTAAATTTACCTTCTCCATTATATCATTGTATTTTTCTTTCCAGTCATTCTTCAAGTCCTCTTCATACATTACCTCACTCAAATCTTTCACATCACCTTGATCTTCTATCAGTACTATCCCATCTTTGAAATTTCACAATCTTCCCATCTTTCACCTGAAATCTTTTGATTCTCAGTTCTTTTAATTTCTTCTTTAGCAACCAACTTTATTACTTGTGATCTATCTTCCTGCATCCTTTAACATTGAAAAACATCTTCTTCCCTCACTTTTCTCTTCACTTGTTTCACCACATCTTCATCTTTGACACTTGCATTACTGCAATCGCTTCTAAATCAACTGCCTTATCTTCAACATCTTCATTGAAGATCCCTTCACTTCTGCTGCTATCTTCAACCTATGTTATCACAATTTCTTTACCTTCTACATGACTTCCAGAATTACCTTCTTCTTGGTTCTATTTATTCCACCTCTAACTCTTTAGATCTTATTTCTTTATCTCTATTGCTATTCAAAATGTTAAACAAATGCTTATTGGTGCCCCCTCCTTTTATCATGACTCTCAAATTTTTCTTTTGTCACAAACTTTCCTTCCATGGAAGCATTTTGAATATCACAATCATCCAATCCCTCACCTTCTTTTGGTATGCTCACAATAACCTTCATTTCTTCCTGAATGTAAGAATTTTCCTTTCGTTGTTGTCAACAATTACTAATCTATCTGAAATATTCTAAGCCAAACCAAACAATTCCTTCATTCTATCAGCAACATCACCATCATCAATATTATCTTGACCATCATCTAATTCTGCATTCTTTTGATCAATTTTCTACTGCCTGCTCTTCTTGATGCTAGTTCTTCTGCTGCACATCCTCCAACTCTCATTGTGCTACCACATCTTACAAATGTTTGCTCCACAGTTTTTCCCTCTTTCAGCTGTTTCCTCCTCATATTATCCTTCTTTCTTCAAATTTTGCTGGTAACTGTAACTTTTCCAATCTACATGCTACATCTTTCTCATATTCTCTATCTTTTCTCATTTCTTTTCTGAAATTCTTAACAAACTTGCAACCCTAACTCTAAGTCACATATTCATTCCCCTGATCTTCATGATAACAACAAATAAAAAATACTTACTTGCAGATTGCCTCAAACATCAGCACTCAATCTGCTCACCTTCAAAAATTACTCACCATTGAAATCTTGTCTGCTTCTTAATATCTTCTTCTTGATATTCCATCTTCACACCTTAGGTAGATTACCTCAAAAATTGGTGATCCATCCACCTGCTTCTTCCACATATATTTTCAAATCACTCTTTTACATTTACTTGTATACACCACTAACAAATTGCTTCATTGTCGGCACTTCTATCATTGGAGTGATTTTCTTGATTCTTTCTTTGTCACTCTTGCAAATTGCCTCTTAGTTGGTTGTCTATTTGCTCAAACTTCTCAATTCCTATTCACTGATGTGATGTTGATTGCCTCTCCTATGGCACTCTGTCAGTGACTTCAATGACCTTGGTTATCTTCTAGACACCTTCATTCTCCTTTCTTACAGAATACTTTGATATCTTCTACCCAACAACCTAGAAATGGAAGATATCATCGCACTTTGCAAGAAGTGCGCCTTGCTTTGATACCAAATGATGCAGTCATGGACATAGGGTCTAGTGGAAGACTATTCAACCATGCATCCTTAACACAATCACTCATAATCAATGCACAATGGAACTCAATTATCGACACAATCATATGAAATGAACTGAACAATATTTTATTCATCCATATTCTGAAATTACATCAATGATGTTTGTCTCTAGGGCTTACATTTAGATTTAGACCCCAATCTTAGATTACAATACAAATCACACTAAACATGAATGTGGCTCCAAACACTAGCTTCTCTAGGTGGATCTTGCTATCATAGCTCTAATCTGATCTGCTGGACACCACTTGGTTCTCAAATTTGTTGCTGCCCTCTGCTCTTCCTTCTCAATGAATTTTGCCACCTTTTATACTGAAGGTTGATGCAGTAGATTTGCGTTGACCAAGAACAGGGTACAATCCCCCATGCACATAGGATAAGCATCATGGGACCAACATAAAATATTTTTTCCTTTGTTTTTCATCTTGGAATTAATGCAATGCTTTGAAACATGTAAATGGCTACCTTCACTTATGTGGCAAGAAATATAGCTCTATACTTTATGTGGCTCTAAACATGAAACTCCCTGGGACCAATAAACCTTGTTATATCATCATCCTTTGGTGCAAGGCTATAAATCATCGCACATGTCTGACCTCATTAAGCTGATTTGGCAACACACCTCACAGGCTCATACAATGAAAACATGAAATACAAAATGGACATGTGGACTTACTTTAAATGTTTTGCTAATGCTTTAGACAAAATCTCTTGATGATCTGATGCAAATGCATCACTGCACAGATGATACTATCTGCTGGTCTGATTGCTAAAACTAATGACTGTATCTGGAAAGTCCAAGTGCAGCGAACAAAAAAGACTGCAAAAGAACTAAGAACTACAAAACACAAACAAACAAAAAGCAAATCTTTTTGGTTGCTGCAAGATTGCTTGTAGGCTTGGGATACTCTTGACCATAGAATTTTGTACAAATAATGTTTAGAGGACATGACTCACTTCTTGCGACTGCATCTCATCTTATCTCCAACCTCCTCAAATTTTGATGCATGTAAGGTATATTGTTTGGGAGGCATCGCCTGTTGTTCTATAAGTGTGGCATGCTCAAGTAGTGAAAGACATATCTATAAAATTTCTTGGTCCCTAGAGACTTCACAACTTCAACCTGTAGGAATCTCTATTGAGAGGCTTCCTCAACATATATTTGGTTGCCCTCTCGAGGCAACTACATTTCTATGAGAAGATAGAGGAAACTACAATGGTAATGATCATAGAAGCTACATCAAGGTCACATGGACATAGACAAACAAATTACATAGCACGAAACTTTGCATTTATGCCAAGCATTTACTCTAGGTTGTGAACATTTATATTAATTTTCTAGGGTATGTTCACCAACATTATGTTCACGAGTTTTGGTTTCCCCTATGGAGAAGGTTAGTTTTGCTCCAGATTGGCTCAGAAATGAAGCAGAGCCCACATCCATATAGATCGCTATATTTTCAGTCACATGAAGTGGAGTTGGGAGCATTTTATTTTCCACTCCATGAGAGTAGAGCTTGTTGTTGGTGCTTATTCTTGGGCTTAGTGAATTCACTTTATCTTTCCAGAATGATGATCAAATTTTTTTGGCCATGTGCATCAAAACAGTCTTTTATAGGAGGCATCTGGTACAAGACAAATGCATGCAACCCAAGGCTAATTTGATGACCACTTATTATCAACTTATTGATAAGATGGCCAGACAGGATATAGAAGAATTGTTTCAATACCAAAGATGATCCAAGATTCCTTTAAGGCATTGTAATGCATATAGGTCAATGAGACAAAATGCACAATTGTGTTTTCACTTTTTTCAATTTAGTAGAGCTCATAATCACTTGATATTATTACCATCAAGATGGACAGAATATGAATAGGCTTCAACAGTTGCCTTGGTGAGACAGCATTTTACATTCTAGGCATGCCACATACAGTGCCTTGTCAAGTATTTTATTCTAATAAGGTTGTCTTGGCCTTGAAGGGTAGAAGAGTTGTTGTGTCTTATCCCCTCCTCCATACCGACACTGCAGGATCTGCTTGGGAGTCCTTTGATTTGCCTTGGCCAACTTCTAGCCTCCTTGCAGATGTCTTGCAATTGAGTATTATATACTTGTATATTCTCCTTTCTGCTTTCTTCCTTTTGAGGGGGTAATAAAGAGATGCCTTATGCACTCTGATGTTTTTATAATTTTGTATTTTATCAAGCTCATTGATTTTTCAATTTTGTCTATGTAGACATTAATATAAGTTGTTTGTTTGTTTATTTCAATCTAATGAAGTGTTTATGCTGTGAACTGGTGGTTTTGTCCTGTCAACCAGTACATATAAATCTGTACATCCTATTAATAAATTGATTTGCATAGGTCTTTATGCTGCTTGTACTTGTCCCGTCGACTGTTTCTGTCATTTCTGGCCAACTAAAATATCAGGAGAACAACATTTAGGATTTGTTGAATAACCAGCAGATATGTTATATAATGTTTAAGCATGTTTACATATAAATGTAGTCTTGGTGTTGGTCAACTCCAGATGCAGGTATTCAACATGTTTACATATAAATGTAGTCTTGGTGTTGGTCAACTCCAGATGCAGGTATTCAACATTAAATACACAATGTGATTTGATATATATTGCTTTTGGTACTGAATAATGATTATGAGTAAAGTATGGCTTTAGATTTAGAACTTAAAATATCATAATGTGTGAATTCATACTTCTAATTTTTGAGGTTAGAATTTGGTGGTTATATATCAATGCCTGTTGTTCCAGGCAGTGTTACTGATGTGATGTGTATTTATTCATGTGGCATTGCATTTATAACATAGACTATTATACGTGTAAATTAGCAACTATATTATACAATGTGTGAATTACCATTTGTAATTTTTGATGCTAGAATTCGGTGGTTATGTCTTGTTAGCCATTGCCCAACTGACATTACTGACGTGACCTGTGACATGTCTATTTATTCATGTCTTGACTATCATGGAAGAAGCTTGCCTGTATTTTCCCAAGTCCTATCATTGTCCATGTATCTGGAGAATCTATACATTACATTATTATTGGCGAAAATCAGAGTAATCAATAATGCCATGTTTCTATTCTATGTTTTTTTGGTTGTTGCTCTCGTAGTTTCTTTGGAAATTTCTATCCTGTGAAAATGAAAGGTTTTTGTTGTGCTCATTGAGTGGCTTTCCTGTCAAAATAGTTTAAGTTGCATTTCCTGCACTACACCAGTAAGATAGTTCTAGAAGATGATAATATTTTCCTAAAAGCCAATTCAACAACTGGTATAAGAATTTGAAAGTATTCTGCTACTTTCTAGGGCCCAATTGAAAATTGACATTTTGCAGAAACACTTACCATATTGAATTGGTGCATAAATTAAGTGTCAGCAGAATCACTTGCTATTTTGCAGAAACTCTTACTATATTGAATTGGTGCATAAATTATGTACTTGTATATTGCAAGATGGTTTCTATCAATAAAAAGAAAGCAGAAAGAGACGAGGAAATGCCAATACTATCCCCTTTTGTCCTTCTAACATCTGCTATATATTTAATTTCAGGACAAGTCCAGCAGAGTTCATTATACCTTATCGCAAGTATATAAAAAGTTGCAAGCAGCCATCATCTATTGGAATGCGGTTCAAAATGAGATTTGAAACAGAAGATGCAGCTGAGAGAAGGTCTAGAGTCAGAACAGACTTAGGCTTGGCAGATAGGCCTTGAATGATCTACTTTTTACAGATAGAGGTATTGGATACAGAAGTTACCTGGAATTAATTCTGATGAAACTATATCTGACTTTGCAGGTACACAGGCATAATAACTGCGATAAGTGATGCTGATCCTGCTAGATGGCCTGGTTCAAAATGGAGATCGCTAAAGGTAGTGTTGGATAGCTGCAGTATTAAGTTAGTTATACTATTTAACCAGGTGTAGTGTATTTTATAATATTGTTATTTTTAAATTTAATGAATTCTTGCTGATTATGGAAAAGTCTTCATTGTCACTTTCACGCTTTGGAGATCTTTGTGTCGAAGGATTTCTATATTAGTGGATACCCTTAACATTAATTTGAAGGTTTTTTTTTATATGAAATGGTTACCACATGTTGCAAACAAATGATCTTATTCTTTCTTTTCTTGTCAAGAGTAAAATGATTTTCATTCTTTATGTTAATCAAGACATCTACCTTTTTTTGGGTTTCCTTTTCACTATTTGGAAGAGAACTTTTAATAACAAATCGTATTCACTTACAATTTTTGCTAACAACATAAGTGGAATAATATTGTAAGCTCTAGTGCACTGAGTGAAGAAAGTGATATTGGCAAAATAATCCAAGACGGTCAAAGCAGCATTGGTGGAAAGATTCCTGTGGACCAATGGATTGGCAGGATGAAAATACAAATTCTAAGTGGGCTATTAGGAAAGAATGGAGGAAAAATTCAGAACTCAACCTATCTAGCAGAAAGGCTATTGGAGTGAATGTTGAGCCTTTAGGGAAAAAATCAGAACCAAGGAAGTCAGAAGGAAAAACAAATTTTGAAGGATGTGAATGTGGGAAACATAGTTCAACCCTAAAAGATATTGTGTTGATTGCCAAGTTCACAAATTACTGGCCAATGCGCAAAAGAATAGATGCTTGGGTTGCCATGAATTGGGGAAGCAATGTTTGCTTTTTCTTTCATGGCAGAATTCACATATAGATTGACTTTATTTATTAATGAATAGTGATCATTGGATTTTGGATGGTGTGGGTTTGTATGTTTCAAACTTTGGCCCAATCTCTTTTCAGATTACATATGCACCAAGGCTTCATTTATATAACTTGCCTATGGAATACTAGGATGTTTATGTCCTTGCAAAAATTGTAAACTCCTTTGGAAGTTTTGTGATGGTAGATGAGAATGTTGCATAAACCAAGGTCTACCTTTATGCTTGCCTTTGTGTTCAACTTGATTTGTCTTCTTTGCTGCCAAAATCTATCAAGTTGGAAAAAGAAAAAGGTTGTTTGTCACAAATGTTAGAATTGGAAGGGTTGAATCTTCTTTGTAGTTCTTGTTCAAAGTTGGGGCATGAGGACTCATAATGCCTTAAGAAGAAATCATTTGAGACCCTAAGGAAGGATGGGTCCTTTGCAAGTGGACATAGAAAAATAAGTGTCCTTTGCTTGTTCGGTTGTCATCACTTAAACAAAATTGGATCATGAGAAGGGTGGTTCCTTGGAATGAAAACCACCTTCTTTTACAATTGATTTTTTGAGAGAAGAATTACAACCTTATCTGGTGAGAGATATCCAATGTGGCTATCCCACAAGAAGATGACAGAGAGGAGTGCAAAATCTTGCCAATAGACGATGATTCTTCGAAGGAACTCCTAGAGGAGGAGGATATTATTGTATTCATAGATATAAGGAATATAGATCCAAACAATTTCTCAAGTTCGAAGACTTGTTGAACTTAAAATCTACATGAATTTGAAGTCTAGGAGGGAGTCATTCCCTTCTAGAAGCTAATGAAGATTCTTTCATGGAATGTTAGCGGTGTCTACATGCCTAACAAATGATGTTTAGTTAAGCACTAGTTAGAAGTTTGCAAAGCTGATTTTGTCTTTCTTCAATAAACCAATTTAAACAACAACAAGGATTCCATTTTGTTAGAAAGTTTGCAAAGATGGTATGGTGATTTTGTGGAGGCAAATGGTGCCTCTTGGGGTGCCTTAGAATCATGTGGTCCCATGTTTCTATCAGAGAGGAATTCTAGGAGGTATGTAAATTTGCAAGCCTCATTTGTAATTTGATTTTCTTTATTTTTGATATCTATGGGCATGTTGGGCTCTTTTCCAAGATAAGATTTCAAGAATAGTTTTTAGCGCCTCTCCAATCCTTGGATGATGAATTGGTCATCTTGGCAGGTCGCTTC
The DNA here is from genome assembly GCA_007258455.2 of Sequoia sempervirens. Taxonomy (NCBI): domain Eukaryota; kingdom Viridiplantae; phylum Streptophyta; class Pinopsida; order Cupressales; family Cupressaceae; genus Sequoia; species Sequoia sempervirens. The sequence continues at coordinate 43,902 of VDFB02048131.1, forward strand.
AATGTGATTCTATCTAGTGAGGACAAAAGAGGAGGGTATTTCCAAAGGATGTAATGTAATCTCATATAGACTTCAACACTTTGTTGACAATTGGCATTTCTCCTCTTGTCCATGGAAGGTGAGTTGGTCATCTTGGTGAGTGATTTTAATGTCATTCTACCCCTCGAGGACAAAAGGGGTAGATATCTCTGAAAGATACAATATTAGATAGATTTCCAACACTTATGAAAAATTGGCCTTTGATGGATTTTAATTCCAAAAGGTGGGGCACACACTTGGATGGACATGAGATTGAGGTTCAAGAACATAACATAAAGGTTGGACAAAATTCTTGATGAGCAATTCATGGATAGGCAGCATCGACATCTTGGAAAGTTTGATTCTCCCTATCTTAGGCTTTGACCATTTTACTATATTTATCCAGCTTTTAGAACATAAACTACCAATTAGATGCCCCTTCAAATTTGAAAATATTTGGCTCAAATATTTAAACTTATTGAGCTTGGTGAAGTCTTGGTGGAAAGTTGCTCCAAAGGTGAAAGCTTTGAATATGTACATTCTAGTGAAGAAATTGGTGCACCTCAAAGAATGTTGACAATGGAATTGGAACTCTTTAAAAAACATCTTTGCTAAGAAAGAATGAGTGGAAGTATATGTATATTTTATCAAGGAATGTTTACTATGGAACTGAAATTCTTTTAAAAACATCTTTGCTGAGAAAGAATGAGTGGAAGTATATGTATATTCTGGCGAGAAAATTAGTGCACCTCAAAGAATGTTTAAAACAATAGAATTGGAACTCTTTCAAAAACATCTTTGCTGAGAAAGAAAGAGTGGAAGTGGCGCTTGCCACCCTAAGCCTGGGTATGCAAACCCATGGAATGACTAGGATGCATATCTGTGAGAAAAGTTAGTTTTGGTAAAATACACAAAAAAATTGGCTAGGTAAGAAATTTTTTGGAAACAAAAATTTAGGGAAACTCGGTTAAAGGAAGGGGATATAAATACAAAATTCTTTCACAACTGCACTAAAGCCAAAAGAATTTTAAATAAAATCTCCTTGATCTATTCCAGAAAAAAAACAATTCTTCTTATTGGTCTTGGTTACATCACCAAAAAGGGTCAGGACTTTTTGAAGATCTATTGAGATGCAATAATGGCTCCAATTGAACAACTAGAATAACTTGTTAAGAAATATCCCAAGGCTTGGTGCAAACATTCGATTATTTTTCATTTGGTGCCTTACATGGAAGATGAGATAAATTGGTGGTCACTTAGATGCACCCTAACAAAGCTTGTGGGCTGGATGGGTTTTTGGCAGTATTTTATCAAAAATGTTGGGGAATTGTTGGTAAGGGATTGTGCCCGATGGTGGTATAATCTACAAAATAAAAAAAAAAAAGATGTGAAAGGATTTCAATAATACTTTCATTGCTCTCATTCCAAAAAAGAACCAGTGGGAGTCTTTTGCAGACTTCTAGTTAATTTCTCTTTGGAACATGATATATGAAATCATCTCAAAGGCAGTGGCAAACAAACTAAAATTTAATATTCCCTAATATACTCTTCAAGGAGCAAAGTGACTTTGTCGTATGCATTCCATTATGGATGGGATCTTGATATCCCATGAAAGAAATCATTTGGTGCATCTTTCTAAAGTTCCAAGCATGATAGCCAAGCTTATGATAGGGTGGGTTGACACTTCTTGATGAGAGTTTTGGAAAAAATGATTGGCAAAATGCATGGCCATTACTGGATACCTAGATTTCTTCTTGGTGCAACATTGCTACTGAGAGATTAACTGAGAAGTGGATTTCCTTGCAAACCATGCAGTGGAGAAAAGTCATGTTTTAATTACTGATATATTTCCCAGAGTATGGGAAGGCTTAACTGAGCACTTCCCACCTTGCTACGTCATCAATCACCCCTCTTTGTGAGATGGATCGCAAGACGGCGGAGGCATTATGTTTTTGGCTTGTAATCCCCAGCTGTTTAGCAGGGCAGATTAGAAAGTAGTTGCTCCACTCCTTTTGAGATTTTTGGAATGTTTACTACAGCCATGCATATAGGGTTGATGCAAATCATAATGTTTATATTTCTAAGCTTAATACAAAAGGAGTGATCCCCTAGACCACAATAAATGTACCAAAAAAGAAATAAACCAGATTGGATTGTTCAGGTTGCTTCAAGTGCCTGTTAAGTTTATGCAAAGCAGTTTGATTTAAAATTTTAATCATCAGGTAGCAGCTATATGCCCATAATCTCTGCAAGTTTTGATTTAGGAGAGCATTCACATAGTCCAAAATTTGGTTCGGATAAATTATTATAATCAATAACTATGTCCTCTAGAAAGAGCTTTGCCCAAATCATCTCTCTTGGCTCATTAATAGATTAAAAATTCTCCAGAGAGTTCTTAATGATTGAGAGTTTTCTGTTCCACAAGCTAAAAGAAAGATAAGGGAGATTGCCAGAAATAGGTTTTGAGTTGAGGATGTGGGTTACTTGATGAATATGATAATTAGGGTCCCATGTGCCAGTTCTGCATTCCAGCCAGAGCAACAATCCTCCTTCAAGGATGCTCTGCTTGTTATACTGCCAATAAAATTTAACGAATAAAGAACTTTAGAGAAGTGTAAACACGTTATATTTTAGAAACCCATTTTGTATATCAAAAGTTCATTTTCTTAAAATCACTTCATTTAGGTAATTGATTACTGTGAGAAGTAATGAAATTCAAATTCTTGGGCAAAAATCTAAAGAGTTATCCATGGTTTGATGTTAGTTTGGTCCACACGGAGCTATTAAGTGTTAGTTTTCAGATCAGATTTAACAGAAAGCAGAAAAGTGCAACACATGAACAATAAACACAGTGATTACCCTGGGAAAACCCTCCTACTTGAGGGAGAAAAACCCAGCAAAGAATATTCTCATATATATTAGAATAATAAGTGCAGAACACTGCTTACAAATCAGGCCCTTGAATTTGGCCATGACTTATACAAATTATATATGCTGCTTCCTCTTGAGCAAATGATAATGCTTCTCCAAGGAATCAGATCTGCTGCAAAAGTGGCGAACTGCTGATAAGGATGGTGCTGCTGCTGCTAAGGTGCAAATTGAATGAATGGACTTGATTGTGTAAATGTCATAGCATCACTTCCCTTATATACAATGATAGGTGACCTCTTCACTAGGTCGGCTGCCTTAGAAAAATACAAATTATAAAATATTATTTGCCCATCAAGGCCGACCTGCCTTGGAAATCATTATATTAAAGGGAAAATATCTCCCGAAGCTACCAAACACTAACACTCCCTCTTAGCTAGGGAGGTATTTTCCAGATATCCTCGTCATGGAGTCTCTTAACATGACGCCCACAATGGCTACACCCATTTGTGGAAAACACATCTCAGGTTCATCACGGAGTCTCTCAACGTGATGTCGTCATGGAGTCTCTCAACATGACGAAACACATCTCAGTCTCAGAGAAGTACAAAGGTTCATCACGGTGTCTCTCAACGTGATGTTGTCATGGAGTCTCTCAACATGACGTCCACAATGGCTACTCCCATGTGTGGAAAGAAACACATGTACAAGTGTTCATCACGAAGTCTCTCAACGTGATGTCGTCATGGAGTCTCTCAACATGACGTCCACAATGGCTACTCCCATGTGTGGAAAGAAACACAAGTACACGGGTTCATCATGAAGTCTCTCAACGCGATGTCGTCATGGAGTCTCTCAACATGACATCTCATCTCAATCTCAGAGATGAACAAGGGCTTGCACCTCATATTTCTTTGAGATCTCAGAGAAATATACATTACAAGGGCTTTCACCTCATATTTCTCCGTCTCAGAGAAATATACACTACAAGGGCTTTCACATCATATTTCTTAGTCTCAGAGAAATATACACTACAAGGGCTTTCACCTCATATTTATCCGTCTCAGAGAAATATACATTACAACAAGTCTTCATGATGATGTGACTCCCTCTGAAGCTCCAAGTACTTGCATCAACCTCCTGACCTCCTTGTCCAAGATTGCCTGCAATGCTTTCCTTCGAGGAACGGTTTCCAACGCACACCTCTAGTACTGTAGAGAGTTCAGGACTGTCCTTCTCAACCTTATCCCAGATCACCCTATTCTGAATAGGTTTGCGGAGCTACCAATGTCAAATCCCGATTGACTGTCTTGTGCAATTCTGTTTACTGCAGCTGAAGAGGTCTTCCAAACACTGCAACCCACTTGGCTGACACTTTCACTGAGTCACAAAACTCCCTCTTGATCCTTGCCTTAGAGATTGCAAAGAAATCCTCTGGAAGTGAACTCCCCTCCATTGATGTATTTGAGAACCTTAGACCTCTTCCTGGATATGATCTTAACTCGTGTCTTGAATTCTTAGAATTTAACTCCCTCTGAATGAGTGGAACCCAAACAATTTGGACGGTTCTGCTAATTGTCCAATATTCCTTTACAGATCAAGATAGAACCATCCAATGTTCACAGTTCGATACAATGATTAGTTCCAGGCTTACTCATAATCAATATGTTTTTGGACGCAACCACAACAATTGTGTTGTAAAGACAACTATTTGTAACTGCATTCCAAACTAATCAATACAACATCAGTCAAACTTTCCTTATAAATGAAATCGATGCACCTGAAATATTTGGTTTGGCCGCCTTGGTTTGTCTATGCCAATGATAACGACTCCTTCAGATTTATTCTCCAAAACAATTGCTTTGTCTTTGTTGAATATTCCCAATCTCTAGTCATCTAAAGTCGAATTCCTTCCAATCAATGACGTCGCCTCTCTCAAAGGCTCCAACCTGCTCCTGAAAATGCTTTGTCGGCTAGCTCTATGTTGATTAAATAATTTCCCATGATTGTTGACGCCGATTCAGACCTCTGCTAATACTCCCAACGCAAATACTCTCCTCCAATCATCGGTTAGCACATACAACATATAGGTTCTGCATAAATGGAGAGATAGAGAAGCCCGTGTCCATGAAATCCGACACCCCATGAAAACTCTAGCAGATACACTTATATCTGGCACTTATGAGATTCATTCCACCAATATACGCAACTCTTGATTAACTTAATGTCTGTGAGAGAAGTTCGCCGGTCTTTATATGGTGATACCCTGCATCCGTGTTTGGTGATTGACTGTGATGTGCTTGTCTCCTCTAGACGACTTCTTCATATGAACAACATTTTCAAACATTGTCGACAACAGAATACCCGACTTCTGTAGATATATATCTGCACCAAAGGTACATTCGATTCTCCGCCGACACCTCTACTGAACCCCTATTTGCACAGTGCCAACAATTACAATATAACTTGTGAAGGCTTCTAACTCTTATTCCCTGGATCTGCTAAACCTCTTCCTCGCAGATTAATCCTTCACTATTCCGTCATACAAAGGCTCGATACTTCCGACGCAATGAAAAATATATACTCCCGTATGCTTAGGCATTCGGCTAACATGAATATGACAGTTACAATAGCTCCTAGAACACAAAAATATTCCCATACATGTATAACTATATGTTCAATGTGATGTCAATCCCAATAACAGGATGGAATAGCGCCATAGATAAACTGGTTCGACTCCACCAAATATAGATGCGATAACACCAAAGAATAATCATCTGATAACAAATGTCGACCCGAGTCTGGACTCACATCCTTCTCAATCTGCTCTGCCTTAAGGATTACTTCTGACTAAAGATTTTCACAAACAGCCATGTTGGGGTTATACTGCTTAGCCAAATCTGATCAGGTCTTTTCTAAACCCGCTCTGATACCATGTTAGTTTTCAGATCAGATTTAACAGAAAGCAGAAAAGTGCAACACATGAACAATAAACATAGTGATTACCCTAGGAAAACCCTCCTACTCGAGGGAGAAAAACCCAGCAAAGAATATTCTCATATATATTAGAATAATAAGTGCAGAACACTGCTTACAAATCAGGCTCTTGAATTTGGCCATGACTTATACAAATTATATATGCTGCTTCCTCTTGAGCAAATGATAATGCTTCTCCAAGGAATCGGATCTGCTGCTAAAGTGGCGAACTGCTGATAAGGATGGTGGTGGTGCTGCTAAGGTGTGAATTGAATGAATGGACTTGATTGTGTAAATGTCCTAGCATCACTTCCCTTATATACAATGATAGGTGACCTCTTCACTAGGTTGGCTCCCTTAGAAAAATACAAATTATAAAATATTATTTGCCCATCAAGGCCGACCTGCCTTGGAAATCATTATATTAAAGGGAAAATATCTCCCGAAGCTACCAAACACTAACATTAAGTACCTTGTTCTGCAGAGGTTGACAGGAAGACATACTAGACTTCATTAACTCCTCGTGAAGGGAAAATTTCAAAAATTAAAATTAACAGTATCAGGTCCTTGACCATTGGTCCCATGAGCTGACACTTTGTTGAAAGGTTTGGCTGGGGTCTTTGGACCATCATTACCATACTTGTAATCAGCAATAAGTCGCAAAGCAATGCATCAAAATTGACCCAACACTTGGTAATACGGAGTGCCAGAAGTTAACAAGAAATTTAGCAAATTATAAATTTGAGTAGTATTGAAATTTTTCCTTCAAACAAGAATCTGAGAGTCTTGATGAGTGTGGCTAAGCTCCCAAAATAACATTGGCGGGGGGGGGGGGGAAGGGGCGGGGCGAGATTTAAGTTTGAGGCCAACCAAAATAAACTTCCATGTCAGAGCTGAATACTGTGAGTCTGTGACCATGCTTAGAAATGCTTGCAGAAGTGGAGGAACAGTGCTGATTGTGAATGGATCTAGCAGCATGAAGTTTATCAGCCTCAAAACAAATCTCTCAGACAATCCTTCAAGTCATAGGAGTCGCACAACAACTTGGAATCCACAGTATTCCTCTGCTGTATGTTTCCTTTGAGCAATGGGGTTTATTGAGGACTAGTGATGTTGGAAACCAATCAAACCAGAAGCGTTTCAGTTTATTAGGATTACTGTTTCATATGGTGGCGTGATTTAAAGAACAAAAAGATCTGTCTAAGTGCCCTTGGAGGCAAAACACCTGAGCAAGTTTTCAGTCAGCAGATTCTGTATGAGATGGTGGAGTTGAATGAGGAGAGCTTAAATGATGGAGTTGAATCAGAGCCTCTTGAAATATTTAATTAAGAGTCTGAGAAGGAAAATATGAGGAAGCAGAGAATGACATTTGCAGAGTAGCCACATGTTCTCACTCTCCAGCATCTTGTAGGGTTTAAAAGAGAGATTATGATATTTGATCTGGGGGCTCTTGAATGGGGCTTGCATGCCTTTTCTTTCTGTTTTATATTTCTTTCCCATGTGAAAGTGCAATGAGCTGACCAATGCCTTACATTGAAGGATGTTTCTAGCAATCACTTTTTTTTTTTTTTTTGATACATCAAGCAAGGATTCTATATGGGCACTCTCCTAAGAGTAAAACAATTTGCTTTAGACTGTTATAACCAAGATTATCTGACAACATCAGGGAGCTACAAAAAAATCAAGCACACTTACTTGAAGAAAACACAACAATAAATAACCAAATCCCCAAACCACCCAAGAACTAAAAGAGACGAGCTAAGAATATTATCAGGATGAGCCTGGGACAGAGTCCTGAATGGCTACCAAGACACTCAGCTCCAACTCTTGCCTTTGAACAGCCCTAGAAACCCCACATCTGGCAATGGGGGGAAGGTGATAAACACTGTAGACCTCCAAATGCCCCTTGCAAATAAACACTTAAAATTCTCCAAGCATAGTGCTAAATCTTGGCAATACTGAGATAAATCAGCATGTTTTGAAGCTAGAGATTGAGAGAAGTTCTGAAGCTACTCATAGTCTACTGAGTACGGAGACAGTGCTGCTCCATCCATTTCACAGTCTTCATTCAGACTATCTTCCAGTACAATCAGGTTATCATTTAGAATTAAACAAGGCAGAATCCATTCCTGGAAAGCCTTATCTGGAACTCTAGCCTCCAATTTATAAAGGACGGCCTCCATGATCAAAGCTTGAGAACACAAGACTTTCAAATTTTACAGCTCTTCTTTGCCCAGTATCTCCTCAATCAGGTGTAGGGTAATTAAATCAGGCACACAAAAAGCGTTCTGATATGACAGTCTAGCCATGTCTTAAGCAGCACACAAAAACTAAGCAATCAAGGGGAGTGGGGACATAAGGGGAAAGAAAAAATGGGAAACATACTAGAAATCAGGCACAAAGTTGGATGAAAAAGAGATAAACTGGCTCAAGAATGTGATTGAAGCTAGCCTAGTGGAAATTATCAATTTGCTTTTCCCCTGTCATAGACAGGTTTACTTGCAAGCCTCGTTAAAATGCCATCAAGAAGAGCAATCTTGGATTTTTTTGGTTGGAAGTAAAGTTGAATCTTCAAGAAATTGACAATTCTGTGTAAGATTTGGAGGGAATATAAGTCTGTTGCCAATGTAGCTCAAAGCATCTCTTGAGGTGTTGCTATCTCATGGAATCTAAGGAGTTTCTTCATCACTGATATGGTTGGGTTAAGGGTGGATGGTGGGTTTTTCCAAAATTTGTTCTTTGGTCTCTCCTTTCTTCCTTTCATGTTTATGCACATCTAGATATTGAAAGGAATTTCAATTAAGGGCAATCTCAACCTTTAAAGAATTATACTTGGAAATCTTGTAACCATAGAAGCATTGCACCCCCCCTATGAAACTCAATGCTTGTACTCACTTTTTTCGTTTGTCATCAGGTACATAGTTGTTGTGTTTGAACCAAACTAAACTTGTGGTTTTCCCAATCAGCTTGCAAGGTCATTAGTATCATAGTTTTACTCTTCAAATTAACAATATTTGCAGGTTGATAAAGCTTGCAGCTGTTTGTTATGAAATAAAGGTGAGATTTGAAGGGTTGTAAATGATATTGATAGGAGAAGTTGAGGTGAGAACTGGCAAAGTCCATGAGGAAATGCAACCCTAAAGTCTGAGTGCACATTTGGAACTAGCTAAACCACCCGAAAGTTCTGTCGACCTTGCACCAGGTGGCAGCATCTAACAACAATTCCTCTTGGGTGCACCTTTTGCATGGCAAATCCACACTAAAACTCTGGCCAAGTTGGCTTAAGTAAGCAAGTTGCCTACCTGTGTTTAAGTGTCTGATATTTCCACTTGGCAGGGATGTATAAAAGTTCTACCTAGCTTGCAAAAGGTGGCAGCATCTAACAACAACTCCACCTGGGCACACTTTTTGTATGGCAAAGCCACACTAACACTATGCCCAAGTTGGCTTAAGTGAACAAGATGTTTGCCTGGGTTTAATTGCCTGATTTGTCTGTATGGCAAGGATGGATAAAGTTCTGTCCAATTTGGTTTGAGCAAATAATAATTCTGCCTTTCAAAAGATGGCATAAGTGTTAGTGGTGCATGCTGAAGATGGTTATGCCATCATTAATTTCCATTGATGCACCTTTCCAAGGCTTTGGCTGCTTGATATTTTCTCTTGGGATTATGAAGTGGCTTAGGTGAACCAAAATTCTGCCCATCATACATCTTTGTTGATGAGATTTAACCATGGCATAGCCAATCAATTTCACCGCCTAACCTCTCCTAGCCTTTGAAAGAGTTCAACCATTACTATTCTATGCCGGGGTTATAAAGTTAGCAAAAGCATCAAATAATTCTGCCTAAAGTTAGTTTCTAGAAGAAATTTCTATGTAACACACCAATCTTACCAAGTTGGTCATATTAACATGAAAAAGGTGGCACCATACTCAACATAGTCAACCTACAAAGGAAAAAAGCCAGGATTTGAAGTGCTAGAACTTCAAGCCATTGCCTACATATGCACTTAAATTGCCATGGAGATTTCAGCATCTTTTCAAAGCTTATTTTTAGTATTAGAATGATACTTTTATTATTTCAAGTCCAATACTAGTATTGTAATTTTAATACTATTATCATTCTATTACTTCTTAGTTCATTTATAGTTGTATTCTAAGGAGCATTATGTTGATTTCATTTACCTCATTTAATTTTTTTTAGATTGGAAATATTTTACCAATGTAGCTAACTCAAGTAGCTGATTACAAAGATTTAGAAAGATAGAACAACAGCTATAACAAAAATTCAAAAAAGGACTGATAGAAAGAGTAAACCCCCACACTATCCGTCCATAAACCTAGCTGTAAAGATACACTATCATGTAAATACCTATACAAATCCACCAAAACAAGGCTCAATCTGAGGTAAAACTAAATACATCTACCAAAATATTAACAAATAAGTGATATAAAGATTTTTAAGACACTAATTATTTCCACCACCCTTATTATCTAACTTGTCAATGAAAGACTTAACATCACTTTCCAAAGACTTGAGTCTAAAGTTGATACCCTCCTAAAGCCAAGATTCAGGGTACATCTTAATAGGAACAACTGGAAGAAGAGAGACATCCATATCAAAATCACTGTCGGAAGAAAGCCCAAGAGAGAGTTATGAATATCAAACTGCCCTGTAACATCCAAAACAACACTTTTTCCTTTGTCACAAATGACAGAAACATCTAGAGCAAGAGGCTTGGTAGAAGAAACACCTCTATTAGGATCAACGCCACTAAAAGCAGTAACAACATCATGAGAACAAACACCCTCATTTGTGTTAGCAACAGGAAAATTACAACTACCTTCAGGAATAGAAATAGAAGAATCCACATGAAGAGCACCAGGTTCAAAAGTCTGCTATGAAAAAGCACCAACCGCCACAATATCCTTTTCCATCAGCCAACCATCATGATTGTAAAACGAATCATTAGGTACCATTCCCCATTGGATAGGCTGATGATTAAGGATTGGTTTGCTTTCAAATATAAACTGTTTTATATCTTCACTCTTCTTATGCAACTTCATAGCAACAATATTGGTAACTAAAGATAGTGCAACTTTTTGAGAAAACCAATAAGCATGTTTTTACCTCTTTGAAACCATCTTCATTTCTAGACTTCTAGATAAACTAGAGAAGTTCAGAAGACATGATGAACCCCAACCTATTTAGAAGTTTACCATGAGGAGAACACAAGATTTTGCCTTATAAAATATCATGCCAACTAATACTATCTTTATCAAACCCATAAGACTAAGTAGGTAAAAAACACTAAATGAACAATAAAACACAAATGAAGAATAGATATAACTCAACCATGCACTAGACAAGATTTAGAGATAGGATCCAACATAATCTCACCAACAAGAAGCTTAGTAAATAACAACATCCATCTAAAAATACATTTCTTAGTCTCAATATAAATAGACCAAATCCTCTTTAATCTCTTAGCCCAAACATTGTTGAGATCTTGAACACCTCAAATAAAATTTAATCTCTTAAACCAATCTTAAACCAATTTTTAGAAAAAGACAAAAGAGAATATAATATTTGGGCGTGACATTAAAAAATTTCTTACCATTGAATCAACTCATGTTATCCCATAGATTATGATTCCAATAAACAACGTTGAAGCAACCATCCAAACTAGACATTTTAACCGTGGTATAAGTCACTTTTGTTGAACGTAGATATTGAACCTATTCTTGATAAGTTCCCAATCCATCAAGCTAGCATTTTCAAGAATACTATCAATAGATTTTAAACCTTTATTATACCAAGAATAAGTAGAGCAACCTCAAGTAGAGGCCAACAAGGGATTTTTTCCAAACAAGGTCCACCAAATAAACATAAACCCCAAAATCTTATGTTTTGAATTAGAAAAAATTAAAAACCTCATGATCTTTAGCTAGCTCTCTTACATATACCCAAGCCTTCCAAAATAAGTAGTAAATAGTAGAAAGGTAAGGCTTGACTTTGAAATTGCCAAAAAGAATACCCATAAATGCAACCCATTCCAATGAGCAAGATTATGCCTAAAAAGTTGCTTCCAAGGCTGATTTCCAAAAAAGCCTTAATCATTTTATTTATTGCAAGGGAGACCCCATGCTTAAAAATGTCTTTTAAACCCATACCTCTCACTGCCTTAGGAGTAGTACACAGAGTGCAAGAGATAGCATGCCCCTTCTTGTTACCTCTACCATTAGACCAAAGAAAGTTTCTAAGTAGTTTATTCAACCGATTAGTATGTGAGGAAGCACCAAGCCAACATGAAGAGAAAAATATAGTACAAGAATAAAATACTTTTTAGGAAAACCTGAAATCTTCTTGCCAAGGATAACAAATAACCTTGCCAATCTAATCTATCCAATTTTTATAAAGTTAATTGTAATTGGATTAGCAAGATTCTATTACCAAGTAAACCAAATTCCTTAACTATCCTTCTTACATACCAACAAAGGATCCCCAAGTTTAATTTATCTTTTAAATTTATCCTAAAAATTTCTCATTATCCTTCCACTCAAATTTAGAGCCACCAATTTTATTAACATTACCCTTAATCATTTTAAGTCTCCTACAATCCAAGGAATATCTTTCATACTAACAAACAACCAATTCTAGAAGTCAGCTCTATCTATATAATCATTAGGGTCATCTAAAGTGCAAATACCAAAAATCTTAACACCCAAATTAATTTCCATCCACACCACCCTACAACAAGAAGAGCCATGACTCTCACTATTTTGGCCCAATAAAGGATTAAGAAGAATAGAGACACCTCCTTCCCTTTAACATGTTTAGACAAGAAGACAATAGAGTTAGGCCAAAACACTTTACAAGCACTTGCCATATAGCAACCCACAAACTCAATTGTAACAACAAACAATCCAAGTTGAATCTAGATTTGAGGGATTATACCAAATGTTTCCTATCATGGGCCTCAAGGCCTTGTACATTCCAAATCAAAACCCCCATCTAAACAAATTAAGATAAAGTAGAGGAATAGGTAGTAGGGGGACCATTCCCTTCAATCCTCTTGAGACACAAACTTATTATCATCCATAACATAACCCCCAAAATCAACTCAGACCCTCTATCCACCAAATAAATTTTTTGCCTCTTAGAGATTGCTTAGGTTTTTTTGAACTCAGATCTGATTTACCAACAACCCCTTTAGCATTACTTTGAATAGAAGACTTTTGTTTAAAAGAGCTAACTAAAGACCTTTAATTATATTCATTAACATCAAAGACCAATGAAGACAAATTAGAGATAGTGGGAGACTATCTAGACAAGGAGCAATAGAAGTAGCAAGAATAAGAACATATTCTTTATAGCTTTACTTAACAACTTGAGGGGGTAAAACCTCATCAATATTATCCTTATTACTCATATTAACATCACCAAAAGTATCAACACCAGTAGGATTAGAATTATTGTTAGAACATAATGTTATGAGGGGTCATACCCTTATAACATTTATATATTGTTTTAATATAAGGTTATAAAACCTTATGCTTATTATATGCTTTATAGCTATTTAATAATGAATAATCTAATAACTATTTGATTATTTATTATTTACAAATCGTTGTTTTGAAGAGGCGTGACTAATACCTCTTTAGGTATTTTCCCACCGGGTCGCCTATATATAAGGAGGTTCTCTCTCATTGAGAGGTGTGTGAGAATTTGGAGATTTATAGTGAATTATATCACTATGCACATGAGGAATTATTGGCCATGTTGGAGTAAGAAGTGTTCCCCAAGTTCAGTCTATGTTTTAATAGACCATTTGTAAGTGTTTTATAATGAAATGAAGCTTTATGGGGTTTTTTACCCGGAAGGGTTTTCCCTATGTCTAAGTTGTGTAATGTGTTAAATCTATGCTTGTATAATTATCATCTTATTTACTTTTCATTTTACTTATGATGATTAGTATCCAAAGATCATAATTTCTAATAATTATGAGTTACATTTTTTTTTAGCAAAGGGCAAGCAACCTCATATGACCATTTTTACAATAAAACTAGGCATTTAAACTTCCCAAGCTAATAATCTTTATTTTTTGCACAAACCCATGTAAAGGAACACGAATAAAATTCGGGAGACAAAAGTCATGCTTCAATGACATTAAAATTCTATCATTCATATGATAGAGAGATGCCCTTGTATGCTCCAATTTTATTTCACCTAGTGGTTTAAGAATTTGAGTCAATAAAAACTATAGAGATGGAGTAACATTACACAATTCAATCTGTTTTGGTGAAGATTTCAAAACATCTTTAAGATTTACAATAGGGTCCCATGCAAAGGCCCAAAAAAGAAATTTGCCAACATTCTAGAACCCCTTGTTTAGAATTCTTTTTTGCATTCCATTGTTTTTAAGACAAATAAAAAATAAAACCCCTCTACAAAATTCTAAAAAACATTACATAAGGACCCAATTTCTTGCCCCAAACAGAAACAATCTTCAAAGAAATTTCATGAAAAAAATGCATGTAGCTACTCCGTTCTTTGTGCCTAATAATGAAATGCTTGGCATTTTGGAAAAAGAAAAGCTCAAGCTTAAATTTCTTGCTGCGTCTTCATCTTTGCCCTATGCTTGAATGGGCCTTCTGTATTACACCAAAAATTTTGCACCTTCATTTAGAACATCCTCGAAAGATTTGTTTTCACCACCCAATGCAATATTAACATTTTCAATGGTTCCGATAGCTAGAGCATCCGGACACTTCTAGTTCAAGGCTTCTCATTCCTGAAATTAATGCAGGAGCTTTGAGATTAGAGAGGATGTGACTAAAAATCAACCATACCAAGAAAAGTATAATAAAACAGCCTGCCAAAATCTGAATCAAACTAACACAAAAAATAAAAAGACCATTGGCAACAAAGAAAACAAGACACAATGACTAAGGAGACCAAACAAGCATAGAGAAGAGAGCTCGATGAGGATGATAATGGAGGATGCTGTTGACTTCCATGACGGGCACCCAACACCAGCACTCCTTCCTACTTTCTTCCATAATTTAATTGTATCCTTATGTTAATATTTGTTTTTATGCATTCGTAGGTTTTCTTCTTGTTTTTATTTCTCTTGCTTTTTGCTCCATCCTCTCCTACCTCTCCATCTATTTAGTGAGCAAATTCTGCAATCTACCATTTGTACTCTCTCATCTTGATGATGGATCATGAACTGTGATTCAAAATGTTGATGCAAAAATTTACTCATAATTATATCTACGACCATTCTCAACCCCTATCACTATATATAGGGGGTCCACAAGGATGCATCCCCTGCTATAGGCTTGGCACCCTAGATATCTTGGGGTAGAGTGAGAATGTCTTCCTTTTGGGGGAATGATCTAGGACACCTTGACGTTTCAAGGCCAACCTGGGGGACGTCCATGTGATCCTTAGTTGTCTTGGGGATGACAAGGCATCTCTAGCAGCCTTTCCCTAAAAATGTTGAATTAAATTAAAAGAAAATACAATTTTTTTTTGAATCAATGCTTTGATGTCCATTTTGTTATACAAAATCAAAACATAGACAAGGAGGCATCCTTGGTTAGAAGCAAGGAATACATTATAGAATACACAACCATTAATGAAAGTTGGGACATTCTGAATGGAAAGCAAACTTGTGAATTCATCTTATTGTTGGTAAAAATGTTATTTGATTGTTACCTTTGTTTGAGATGGAGTTTAAGTCAATGTTGAACCACTAAAGTATCAGAGGCTGCTCACAAGTGTCAATAGGAGATCCCTATCCTATGATTTCTGTGGGGAATACATTATAACATTCCAACTTAATTTATTTGTTTAATGATGTCTTCAATCTATCTATTAGACTAGACAATCTTACACCATAGTTGAATTCACTGACACCATAATTGAATCTGTTTCAGACTAACATTGTATTAGGCATAGTTAAATGTGCATGTTTTTGAAATTTCTGAATCTTTTAGTTTATAAGTTATTTTTGGTATTTTTGATTTATTTGTATTTTGGAAATTCAAATATTAATTTGTATATAATTTTTTAATAGCTGCCCTCACCTTTCCTAAAACTCAGGAAAAAATTGCTGTCCCCAAAACCCATCCCGTTGTTCCTGAAACTCAAGAAACACTAACTTATGCAGTGCTCTTTACAAAATTATTACTAGGATAATTGCTTAGAGACTAAAACCTCTTATAGGGAGAATAATCTCAGAAGAGTAAGGGGGCTTTTGGAAGAGTATCAAATTTTGGATGACAACGTGGTGGCTCAGGAAACTGTTTACTCCTCGAGTAGATCTAGGAACTGGTTGATGCATATCAAGCTGGATATATCTTAAGGTTATGACGGTGCAATGCAACTTCCTGGTTGATAGTTTGAAGGCATTTGGTTTACTAAGGATTGGATTGAATAGAGTGCCAATTGCATTTCTTTGGTTGATTTCTTGGTTCTTGTCCATGGTTCATTCTCTTCTTTGTTTAAGGCTTCTCAGGGACTTTATTAGAGGGAGTCTCTATCCCACTAGACTATGAATTTTGGATGACAATGTGGTGGCTCAGGAAATTGTTCACTCATTTAGTAGATTTAGGAACTGGTTGGTGCTTATCAAGCTGGATATATCTAAAGCTTATGACATAATGGAATTTTACTTCTTGATTGATATTTTCAAGTCCTTTGGTTTAGTAAGGATTGGATTGAATGGGCGACCAGTTGCATTTCTTCAGTTAATTTCTTGGTTCTTGTAAATGTTTCTTGCTCCTTTGTTTAAGGCTTCTGAAGAGCTTTGTTATGGGGACCCTTTATTCCCCTACCTTTTTATTATCTTGGCAGAAGTTTTTGGCAGATTTGTTCTTTCTTTCAAGTGCCAAGGCTAACTCAATGGAGTTTCAATTGATGATATCATTCAGAGTCTCTCACCTCCAGCTTGTCAATGATCTGCTCTTGTTAGGGGAAGCTAAAATCAATTTAGAGGTGATATTCTGATACTTACTCTTTAGCTTTTGGGGAAATAATCAATGGAGTTTACTCATACGTGGTACTTTTCAGTACTAATGTTCACATCTGAAGAATAATTTTATAAATTTTCTACTCTTTAGAGAATTGTCCCTGCCAGTGAATTATCTGGGTATTTCTCTCTGGGTTGCTCCCCTCAAAAGGCCTGCTTGAGGCGAGCTTATCAGAAAAATGTTAAAACATAATTAAGCATTGGTCACAGACTCACATCGATGGTTTACTTTGGGTCGCAGATACTTCTCAAATTAGTTTTTAAAGATGACCATTTACTCTTTCTTTTTGTTGACAGCTCTTGAGAGTTTTCTCAAAGATACAGGTTGGCTCATTTGTCAGTTCCAAAGGAATGACCTTACTGATAAGTGGAAGTGACATCTTGTTAACTGACACTAGGTTTGCGTGCTTAGAAATGATAATGGTTTGGGTATTCGTTGCTACCTGTCCAATTGTAGGTGCTTGCTACCAACTTTCCTCAAGACAGTGCCAAGAGTCCTAAATTCTTTTATGGCAGAATCCTGTCAGCCAAATATCCAAGAAGTGAAATAAGCATCTGCCTTTCATTACCCTAGTGTTGGTAATGGTTCCTTAATCTGCCAGCCCTTAGGAGAAGGGGAAGCTCTGGTCTCCAACAATCTCTTTTGGACATAGTTGCCGCGAGACTGGTACTGGTACTGGTACGGGAGACTGGTACTGGTACCGGTACGGCATTTTTTGAAAATAGGAGACGGGGGTACTTGGAGACGCCATTTTTTATTTTAATATAAAAATTAATAATATATAGAAAATCTGAAAATATAATGACATTGAACTTTCAAAACAATAGCAGCAGTAAAGTTTAAGAATGAACATTAACTTTAAATACACAAAATTGAAAATTCAAATCCAAATGGCAAATGTCATTGTCACATTGTGTCAAAGAGTCAAGAGTTCATACTTCAAATTCCATAATCATAGTTTTAACTTCTAAGTTCACATTTGACATTACATATTCAATTACATATTGAAAATCAGAAATTCAAATATAGTTTGATAATGATTGGCTGATATGCAAACAAAAAACAAAAATCAGAAATCTATCTGATATGAGATATCTCATATCATCTACATCACATCAATATCATCCATGTCAAGGTCCTCAGTTATGAGGCTATCCAAAAACTCATCACTCTCTAACTCAGGTTCCTCTGCTGGTAGTAGAACTGGGGGTAAATCAATAAGGCCATCTGGTTCAACCACTTCATCCACTATGGCTGCAACATCTTCATCAGGTGAAATTTGGTCCCATTTTGCTGAAGGACCTGCATTGTATGCAGGATCTACACGAGAGAGAAGGCGAAGTGAGCTATGAATGTACACCAGGTTCTCTGCTTTCTTTGACCCCAATCGGTTCCTCTTTAGTGAATGAATAAAACCATAAGTACTCCAATTTCTCTCACAAGATGAAGAGCTAGCTACTTGTGAGAGTAATCTTATTGCAAATGATTGCAATTCAGGTGTTTCACCTCCATGGTTCCACCACCACTCTATAGGGTCTTTCTTTGCTCGCATATCATATAAAGCTTCCACGGAAGAAAAGTCACCATGCCCACGTGAAAACTTATTCCATTGAGTCCTTATAACTGATGCTTCCTCACCTCGGCCATATATCTTTTTTATTGCAGCCCAAAACCCCTTCATTACCTCTCTATCCTCATATGGAGCCCTCTTATTGGTCTCTTCTATATTATGCCATTTAGGATTTAAGGCATAGGCAGCACAATGAAGAGGTGTGTTAAGTTTGTTCCATCTTCCATGTAACTTTTCTTCTATCAAAAGATATAGTGAAGGATCTTTTGCATCTGTTATTTCCTTAATTCTTTCACACATGGAATCTATTTCTTCATAAATTTCCCCCAAACATGGCTTGTCTGAATCTGCAAATTTGATCACCTCACATATGGGCTGAATAAAGTCCACAACAAATTTAACTTCAGCCCAAAAATGGTCATCAAGGATCATACCTCTCACCTCAACTGCATCATTTGATGTAGATTGCCTCCAAGCTGCCCACGCATCACTAACAACTGTGGAACACAAAGCACCTTTCACTTCACAAAGATGGTGAAGAAGAATAAAATAAGAAGCAAACCTTGTATCAGCTGGTTTGAGAAGCTCCACCTTGGCAAATTTTCGATAAATAGCTTGTGTTTGGTGATGGTTGCATATAAACATTTGAATTTTTCTGCCCTTTTCTATGAGAGCTAAAACCCACTCAAACTTGCCAATATCTTTGAGTGCATTATTCAACGAATGCACACAACATGGTGTCCAAAATATATGCTTGTATTTCTTTTGCACCAACATGCCTGCTGCTTTACAAACAGGGGCAGCATCTGTAACAATTTGGACTACATTTGATGCCCCTACCTCCTCAATGCCGTCACATAGTTGGTTATAAAGATACTTTGCATTTTTTTCATGCCCCGAACAATCCAATGCCTTAAAAAATAAGGCCCTTTGCTGCATGTTACCATGATATTAAGTAGTGGACGGTTTCTAGTATCCGTCCACCCATCCATCACAATGCTGCATCCTTCTGAAACCCACACTCTTTTCAATGGTGCAGTTTGTTGCTCTAATCAAATTTTTTCTTTATCAATTAGAGTAGTGCGAAGCTTTTCATACATAGGTGGTCTATATACAGCTGGTGCATTGTTGATTGCTTGGACCATCTCTGTATAGAAAGGTGATCGAGCAACATTAAATGGTATTCCATTGGCATAAAAGAAGCGTGCAATTGCTGCATCAACCGCATCTCGACCTTGCACATCAAATAATCTGCCAATGAGGTTTGAGCTACCAATGTGTGGCCTCTTGTGAGAACTTTCTGCTGCTACATCTCTTGAAGACACATCCACCTCTGCCTCTCTATTGATATTTTGATTCTGATTTGCAGCAGTGTTTGTTGAAGCGTGAGAGCTCATATTAGAAACTTTACCATTAGCCCTTTCTTCATCCCTCACAGCCTCATATCTTTCCTTCTCATTTATACAAGGATCAACACCTTTTCCAGGTATGTGAAGGAAATGAGCCCTCACCCTCGTGTAAGTACCTTGCCATGACATTGGGCATAATTTGCATGAGATCGTGGCTGTTCCACCTGAACCCTTCGACCCCTTAACACGATCAACATACTTCCACAACGGATACAAGCCTTGTTTGTTTCCCCCACTCGACATTCTTGATTCAAATTCTACACAAAAACAAAAAAAAGTAAAACAAAAAGACATCATCATTAGAGTTTAGAGTCTTAGACACAACAAATATAGAAAGAAAATTTTAAAAAATTCACAATGCACACAGCATAGTGCACACTTTTAATTTTTAAAGTTTATACTATTTTTAAAGTTTAACTAAGAATACACATCAATGGTGAATGAAGCAGATCTCATAATATTTTCTGAGTCTGATTGGCAGCGGTTACCACAACCTACAGCTCGTGTGTGTTTTATTTTAAATTTTTAAGCAAGAAAGCTGCTTCCAAAATGATTTTTTTTAACTATAAGCAGTTTGAGTTTAGTCACCAATAATCTCCACAAGTGTATCGCCCCTGTTTAAAATCGTGGAATCTATAGATTCCACGATTTTAAACAGGGGCGATACACTTGTGGAGATTATTGGTGACTAAACTCAAACTGCTTATAGTTAAAAAAAATCATTTTGGAAGCAGCTTTCTTGGCATCTTGCTTAAAATAAAACAGGATCGATACTCTTGTGGAGATTTAAAGACTAAAGTAATTTGGAATTTAAAAATTTTGGAGATTATTAGTGATGCTAAATAAAACAATTTGAAGAATACGGCTTGCTTAAAAATGAGATTCTTGTGTGGGTTGCCGTTAGTTTGTATGAGGAAATGAAAAGTTTAAAAACTAAAAAAAAAATCAAAAATATCACTTACCAAAGGTCCAAAGCCTAGTCGCTATCTTCTCCAGTCACTTTCTCCAGTCGCGTGATGAAAAAATGAGGTCTGAAGTCACGTTTTTTAACATATTCGCGTTTTTTAACATGTTTGACCCTTTGACCGGCGGGAGACCTCGCGGGAGACGGCGGGAGATGTCGATTTTTTTTTTTGGAGACGTGGGAGACGTCAGGAGACGGCCGAAAAGTCTCCTGGCTTGACTAAGGCGTTTCCAAAGACTAGTACAGTGTCGGAAACGCGTCTCCGTCTCCGAGACGCGTCTCAGGGGGCAGGAGACGCGTCTCCCGGCTACTATGCTTTTGGATAATCAATAATTGTAAGAAATCTTTGTTCTGAGAGGAATAATTGGAAGAACTCCTGTAAGAGTTTCTGGATTTGGATCTTTTGGAAGAGCCTTGGAAATCAGAAACCAGAGCAAGGTGGCTGACTTTCTCCTTCCACCCAAGGAGTGTTGGGATTCTAAATTGGGATGGAAGTAGCTGGTTTAAGATATGGATGAATTAGTGAATAAGCTTTTGAAATTTTTGAAACAGAGAGCTTGCAGAGCCAATGAGCAAGGGGATGAACTTGAATGAAGCTAGGGGGGGAAGGGCTCCTTTATGGCATGAAGACGATACAATATTCTTTAAAGGACCACCTTTTGGGTGCCTGACTTTGTGTGGAACAAGATTTTGGTCTAAAGGATGGGCAGAAATTCACTCCTTTGCCTGGCTATTTGTCTTGAACAAGATTTTTTGCTATGATAATCTGAGAAAAATATGTTTTCCAGGCCCTTGTCAATGTGTTTTCTCCTAGCAAAATGAGGATGTCACTAATCATCTCCTTCTTAACTACTCTTTGGCTATGTCCCTTTGACAGATCTGGTTCTCTCTCTTTGAAAAACCCATCTCTTTCTTTTTAAGCTTCGTGGGTATGTGGAATTAGATCCTATCCATTTTCAAATCCATTGGCATGAGGTTGGCCTGGAATTTAGGTCCAGGGTTCTTAAGATAGAACATTTTCCTTTGAGAAAAGCTGTGTAATCTTTGAAGGAGTAAGCTTACGAATCTGTTCGGTTTGCAGGATTTTGAAGTGCATTAATGAATCCATGAGGGCTTGGGGTTCTCACCTTGTGCGGTTTCAATGAATGTGGTCTGAATCTTGAGCAAGTTGGGATTCCAATGCCTCCCCTCCCCCAATTCTGGGGTCTGCTAAAATGAAAATCAAGAAAGTGATGTTAAGTAAGCTGAAACAATCTTGGGTTAAAATTTGGTCTAGTGGGGCCTTGAGTGGTAACCTAGAGCTGTGAGAACCAAAGGGACTTGTCAGTATACTGATGGGACAACCTTTTTATATATTGTTAGCAGTTGGGTGTGGCCACTAACAATGTGGCAAAAGTGCTGGCAATTTGGTGATTCTTGCTTGCTCATATCATTTCAGGAAGGTTGTTATTGAAACAAATTTTGAGGTTTTGGTAAATGGTCTTCTTTCTAGAAAAGAGCCTAAAGAATTGGAAGATTCAACACACTCACCAAAATATTCAATTCCTTCTTCAGAGGCTTGAAGAATTCCTACCCCAAGGTATCGCCTCTGTGAGCTAAACTAGGCTGTGCACATTCTTACCAAATCGACATCTTCTTAGTTGTGGAGCAAGAATGGCTAGGACAATTGGTGAATCTCCTAAGTTGTTGTGAATTTCTTTATTTAACTTAATAGAATTTTTCATCTCCAATTTTTTGAGCCTCACTAACACATTCTTAGTGAAGAAGTTATTTGAGGGAGATCTATTTAGTGTTAGGTTTACAATAGGCTTGCCATGTATCATAGATGAAGAAAAATATTAAGGCTCTAGATGAGGCAATGATCATCCCTTAAAAGTTTATTTTAATGTTTAAGCCTAGGATGATGCCCTTGTTTGGGTTTTCCTTGCATTGAGTTTCTTTTCATCCTCATAATTGCACCCTTATTCCCTCTACCACGATTATGACTGTCATTTCAACTAAGGACTTACCTCTTGTTCACGTGTGCAGGCATATGCAATTTTTTTGGTAATAAGACTTCTCATTACAATGTCATTCCTACTTGGCTTTAGTGTTGTTTTCTTCTATGTTGCAAATGGTTTGGTGATGGGAGAACTTTATGATGATAGAGCTCAGGTCAGATGGGATTGTGGAAGATAGAAGAAACTAGGGGATGCTCAAACAACAGCTGATATTTATTCCTGTAGTTTGTGCTTTCTAAGGTTGGCCCTTTATCTCCATGTTTTATTTGTAACTCTGGTGGGTTTATCTCTCATTTTTTCTTTTTATTCTATTTAGTGGGGTTGGGGTTTTTATTTGCAATTTCTGGTTTCTCATAATGAGGAAATGCTCTAATCGGAATGCCAGAGTTTGAGCCTAAATGCTGGCAAATTAATGGCTAATCTGGATGCCCAAAAATTGAAAACTCTCTCCAATATTTGGACCAATAATTCTGCCCTTGAGCGTGATAAAAATTCCCATCTTGACCTTGAGGACCAATATCAAAATTTGTTGGGAAATTGTCATGTTGCTCCTACTGGTATGATAAGTAAATTTCAGAATTTGAAGTATCCTATTACCATTAAAACCCTTCGTTCTCAATCCTATCCATGATGACCCAAAGGACACTTGTGTGTCAGGAATTCTACTTTCAAAAATGCTATTGCTATCTCTGGGTTTAATTAGGCCTGGATCATTGGATGCATGAGAGCTAATCTTCTTGCTGCTAGGAATTGTATTTGGGATGAGATGAACCTGTCAAGATTCTCTTATTTTAAGTGAGCATGTCACTTCTGCCATGATTAAATTTCCTTATTGTGCCCCTGGTCTCTCGTTTTTAATGCTTATTTCTGTAGATTGACTGTTGTTGTTTCTTATTGAGGAATTTGAGAATTTGAAAAAGGAGATTTGGGTCTTTGAGGAGGAGCCAATTTAGGAAAATCAGATTCAATAATTGTCTCATGCTGGTTCTAT
Organism: Sequoia sempervirens; assembly: GCA_007258455.2. Classification (NCBI taxonomy): domain Eukaryota; kingdom Viridiplantae; phylum Streptophyta; class Pinopsida; order Cupressales; family Cupressaceae; genus Sequoia; species Sequoia sempervirens. The sequence continues at coordinate 67,736 of VDFB02048131.1, forward strand.
GATGAAGTAGAATCCCATGCAGGTTCCCAATTTTTTGAAACTTGTTTTGGGCTTTGATGATTTTCAGATGGTTTGGGTACTTCTATTGAAGAAGTGTTTTGTTGTGTTAATGATATTTGTGGCCGTGCACCTAATATGGTAACCTTCACAATCTTTGTCTCAGGCAGATCACTAATCGGTATAGTGATGACAAGGTCCAGGATGAGGGTTTGTGGTTGGTGGCAGATATTGGTTGAAAGTCAATGGTGTGAATGGAGTATGGTTACAGAGTTTATGTTATTTGGCTTCTGGTGCCTCCTAATCTTTAAGTTTTATGCTTTTGTTTGTTGATAAGATTATGATGTGAGGGGTTATGCCCTCAATGACCCATGTTGAAATTGAATTCTATTACTGACTCTTGATATGGTAGTCTTAGGGCTAGTAGATGGTTGGATTTATTCAATGATACACATAGTGAGATGACCACCAGTGTCACACCATGTGCTAGATGGATTCTTTTGAGTATGTAAATTTTGTGCTTAACAACCTTTTGGAGGGTTGCCAAACCAGTTTACAGATTTTTGTTTGCTTTATTTTCTATAGTGGTATGAGAGGTTTACATAGAGATATATGTCCTATGGATATTCAAATAGATCAAAATGCTAAAGTGCTAGTTTTGATTCCTCATATAACCTACATTTTGGAAGGAAGGTCTAGGGCCTATAGTAGGCAACCGCTATACAAAACAAGAGCTACATATCAAACTTATAATAGAAAGAAGCAGCGAAATCAACTAGGAAGTCCAGAGGTCCAGAAGCCTCCTTATCTTCCATAACAGTAGCATCATCGCTGCAAACAGCCCCTTGTTCACAAATGCCAGATCCCTTTGCCTCTGGCTTCTAGAAGAGTTCTGTTGGATGAGGCTCCCCAAGGCTGTAATGGATACTTGTAACCTTCTCAACCACATCCGTAAGCCTCTCCTTAGCAATCATCTCAAGAGCTCGAGGGAGCATCTCTCTATACCCAGAATTAGGAAGACAGACATTTGCAAGTGCAAGGTCAGAATTAGAAGACCAATTACAACTGGATTTTAGCTTTACATTCACCAGAGGAAACTTGCGTACCACCTGCACTTAAAGACTCTGCTCCTCATATACATTCTTTCAGTAGCCACAATTTAATGTTTGATAAATTAGATCCTTATTATTCCTGTCTGCTGCCTAAAACCACCCTTTATTCCTAAAGACCGCTTTCAGCTAAGACACCAATCTGAACCTCTTTACCCTTTTCTCCTCCTTTTCTTGCACAAAAGGACATCTCCACCTACTGTCCTCAAGGTCTACCTCTACATCCTCTTGCCTGAGTCCTCATCCATTATGCTCTGAAATAACACTAGGGTAATGATTCAGTGACTAATACCCATACTCTAGTTTGGCTCTTGATAAATTCTTGGGAATCTCCCATAGCTGACAAGAGAAGAATATTTCTACTTCACTGAGCCATAGTTAATGAAGTTCACTTAGTACCCTAAGCAACATTTCAACCTGTAAAGCAACAATATAAATCACAATTTCACTATTGAAGCTAGTGTGGATTCTATTTTTCCTTTGTAAATATCATTATTCCTCTGGTAGTATGGAACAACAAAACTTCTATTGGGCAGACAAGCAAGAGTTTTCTTGTGACAACAAAATGCTTTCCTTCTTCTGAATCGCGGATAACATCAAACAAAACATCAGGCCACAGGATTTCTTTACGAGCACAAATAGACCATGCCATTAATATTATCTTTCTATACAGTTTAATCATAGATGCATCAGAAAAAAACACGAGTAGTATTTTTTGCTCTTTTCCACAGTTAGAGCAAGCACCGACTGGAATACAACATTTGGTCAAAGCAGAACCTGCAACAACCTTTTGATGCAGAAGTAACCATCTGAAGCAAGACTTTTTAGGTTCGATACAAGAGCCCCACACAATTGCAAACTTCTCAGCCCATCTTCTAGGATAGCCGAAGAAGGTGCACTTAGAATTAAGCTTTTCAATGACATTCATTGAACAAGAAAGTTTCGCATACGTGTTTTCTTAGAAGAAATTTCCAGGAGAGGGGAACCTTTAGTCTATCTTACATTTTCCTAGATTTCAGAGTCAAAATCCAGAACAAGGGCAAAACCAATGTTTTCAGAGAGCAAGCAAGCATAGAATATATTTTTCTATGAAAGAAGGAATCTTTGAAAATATACAAAATCTCTTTCCAAGAATTGAGCTTTCCTTTCACTATAATATCTGATAAAGTCTTGATGCTCTTACTAAACCAAATAATTCTGGTAACACTAGTCACAAGCAAGCGGTTTGCTTCTATACTGCAAATTTTAGCAAACCGACCTAAAAGGCAGACACCTAGTGTTGAACCGAGCTTTATATTATCTTGATGTTTGATATATGAAAGAAACTTCTTTTTAACCTTGTAAGTTGAAAGACAGGAGAAATTCATGTTGGCTGTACTAGAGGAAACTGTTGAAATATGGCCTTTTTTACTGTTTATATAGATCCCTTTGACGTCTTTATTCTGTAAGACTTTGGGTGCTCTTTCATGACTTTTCTTAGGGGTCTCACTAGCTAAAATAATAAATAATTAAACTATAATGGGTCAAGACAGAAATGACCTAAGAAAGAAATTTCGCACTGCTACCTGCAGGCACAATTCATGTTTTTGAAAAGGGAGAGTTTAGCGATGAAGTGTTTGATGGCAGCTCCTGAAGTAATTATTTAGTATGGTCAATTCTGTGAGATCTATAATGCTTCCACTCCTCTTGGTTTCTGCTTACAACATTTCTAATGTGAAAATAATTTCAGTCATCTCCATTGGTCTTGATAATGCAACCATCTTCAAGTTAGATGTTTCTTATCAACATAGAAGGCTTTGGTTTTTAATGGGTTATCTAAAAAATTCTATATAAAAGAAACATTTGACAAAGGAGTTGTCTTCTTACTTTTTTGAGTTTATGGCAACTTATGATAGTTAAAACTTAAGATTTCTTGCTGCCTTGTAATCTTATTCTCTTTTCGTGTGGTCTTTTGAAATTTCTCTAGGATGCCAATCCATACCAGAAGTTTTCTCTAGTAAATTTAAAAATTGAGTGGAGTCAACTATTTGTTAGCGAGTGCTAAATTAACATTCATAATTCTTAATAAATTGTAATAATTGGTTTAAACTTTATATTATTTGGTTTAAACTTTATATTAAGAACATACATTTTGAAGAAAGTATTTCCATTGCTTAATGCAGCAGGCCACTTTGTAATCCTGGAGAAGATGTACTTAACAGTGCGTGCCAGTTATATTGAATTTTTTCTTAGGGACTATTTCTTGCTTAGGCAAAGGGTTACACAATGGCCATATAAAATTTGATTTCTTGATTAAAGAGGTGATTCATGCTTGTTAAATTTCTAACTTATATTTCATTTTGGTTGTTAATATATAGGTCAAATGGGATGAACATACTGGAAATGAGCGGCAGGAAAGAGTTTCTCCATGGGAAATTGAGCCATCTATTGGAGTTGCAGGGTTGAATGTTTCATCTGGTACAAGACTGAAGAGATTAAAAACAACGCCATCTACTGCAACAGTAGATGTTGCCTTGCCCGGTATGAGTTGTTGATTCTAAGTCCTATGATAAAGGAACAGGAATAAAAATTCTGGTGTCTAGATTGTAATGCAAATGTTTAATGTGATTGCAGATGCGGGTAGGCTATTGGACTTTGGGGAATCAATAAGATTCCAAAAGGTCTTGCAAGGTCAAGAAAAAGTTTTTTATAATGCTCCTATACGAAGTGATGGAGCTGAGTTGATGAAAGGTCCAGCATCAGATCAGCGGGGTCGTGATGTGGTACCTGAAGGTTTTCAAACATCACGACTTGGTAATGAAATTTGGTCTTCACAAGGAAGATCTGAGATTCCAAGTAGATTGTCAGACTTTAGTGAATCTGTAAGATTACAAAAGGTCTTGCAAGGTCAAGAAATTATGTCTTCAAAGCCCCCTCATGCAAGGACTGGAGTTGACTTGATTAAAGATCAACTCTGGGATTGCAAGAGACGTGAGGGTGTGGCTAAAGGATTCGGAGGAGCATGGGCTGGTCATAAAAATTGGTCTTCGCTAGGAAGGTCTAATATTGCTCCTTTCCCAGAAATATTCTGTGATAAAGATTTTGGCGATTCATATGGATCTGACAGGCTAATTACTATGGAATATCCATATGCACAATTCTCAAATACAAACAAGCCTCATTCAAGTTTTTTGCTTCAATCACATGGTGGAGAGAATACTGCCATGCTCCCCATGGACGGTCAAAGACCACCATTGATTCCAATAACTTCATCAAGGTCTTCTCCCTTTGATTCTAGAGAGAAAATTGGTCCAGATTTGCGCTCATCAGGCAGATATCCAGGTTACAGAATGACAGGTTCTGAAACAAACGATCTCTATGGGGATCATTGGCAGCTATTTAACCATGGCAGTTCAGCACAGTTTGATGTTCCCAGAATGACAGTTGGATGGCAGTCTACCTCAGTCTTACCTTGTGTTTCTCAAGGTACCTCACCTTCCTTGTACCAAGCTAACTTTCCCTCTAATGGCTCTTCAGAGAGACAGAGTAAATTGACAGAAGCATCTGGCAAACAGCATCAACTTTCTACAGGAACTGACCGAGGTGGAATCCAAGAAAAGCAAAGTTGTAAGCTCTTTGGTTTCTCTTTAATTGAGGAACCTTCTTGTATGGCTGACACTATTAGCAGCAGTGCCCCTTCTGATCATGTTACCCAAGAAGGTTCACCTGCAACATGTGGCAATGATAGAACTATCAAGTCATCCACCTTACAAAATCCTGACGATCCTACAACTGATTCTCTTAAGCAGAATGAGCAACCAAAAGGTTTGGAGGGTTCAGAAGAGCAAATTACTGTACAGACAGTTTCCAATGTTCCAAACTTAATTCAGGCTTCGGGGCGTAAATGTACAAAAGTGTGTTCATTTAGCTGTTATTATTTCATGAATTTTTCTTTGATCTTGCATGTAGTTTTTACTGCCTTCTTATCTGTGATGCCTCCATTCTATTTCTCTGAAAATTCTGATGAATATGGTGTAGGTACATAAACAAGGGAATGTAGTTGGGAGAGCAGTTGATCTCTCAAAGCTTGATGGGTATGATCAACTGATCAGAGAATTAGAGCGTCTGTTCAATATGGAAGGTCTACTAAATGATCCTGACAAGGGGTGGCAAGTTGTTTACACTGACAGTGAGGATGATATGATGCTTGTTGGGGATGATCCTTGGCAGTGAGTATCTTTATGATTAAGTTTTTTCATATGCTCTTGAATTTTTTTGTCAGATTATAAATTTGTAATGATCACATTCTCATATCTTAGAAATCTTATTCAGTGGTTGCCATCTTAAATATACATTTTTCTCAACAATAGTGTTTTCATATCTTGCAGGGAGTTCTGTAACATGGTATGCAAAATTTTGATATACACCCATGATGAAGTGCAGAAAATGAGACCTGGCATGTTTAGTGATGATGGTCATAGTTGCTCTGAGGAGCACCCATCTGTCATTGAGGTGTCCAAGTCCTCCATTGATCGCCAGGATTCATCTTCACCACCAATTACATGAATTTAAGTCAGGATGCCTCACTGCATTCTCTACTGACTCTATAGACAATGTGTGTAATGCTGTTTACAGATCCTAATAGTTTTCTTGATTGTCTACATTTGCTTTTAGAAAATTTAGTGAAGTGCTTTATTATTCACGTATAAGTTGGGATTAAACTTTCTGGAATGAACTAAAATTTAATGTAGTGGTTTGTGATGGATTGACTAATGAAATGGAGTGTGAAAAAAAAGCTCACATTAGTGAAGATTGACTTTTCATATCAATTGTCATTTCAACTATAGTAGGACCAAAGAAGAAAATTGGAATTATAAAGAGGCATTTTTTCCAAAACTCTACTTTTATGATTTTTTACTTACCGTTGAAATTTTTCGAACTCAAACATTTTAGTTCTATTTTAAATTTTTCGAACTCAAACAATTTAGTTCTATTTTTTCTTTTTTCCATAACTCAATTTTTCAAAGTGTAGTTTTCTATTTCATTTGATACCAAATAAATTTAATGACAAGTCTTTTAAGCAAATATACGCCAATTCCTTTATTTGCAATTTTAGTAGTTGGGATGAGATGAATTTTGATATCTTGTTGAGCAAAAGGGTTTAGGCATAGGATTACAAGTGATCTTTCTTGGTTTCAATATTCCTTTTATAAGATAAATGCTCCTAATTTTGCTTAATAGGTCTGATTAAAGATTTCATGCATTACTTTGTCGTTACAAAATGTAATAATTATTCAAATATCATTATAGCTGTTAATTTCATGGTACTAAAAGTTGCCTTTTATTTATAACCTAACATCGTTTTTAATAATTTAGTTTTTATAAATCTTTTTACCAGTTTTTAAGGTTGCATTCTTAAGCACCAATACTGGAGCCTATACACAGAGGGGGGATTTTATAACAGCCAATTATAGGATTGAGTCTCCCTTGCCATTGGTAGTTGAATCCTTTGCAGGCCACACCTCTCTCAGGTTTCAAAGCTTGCCTCCAAAGAAACTTTGAATTAGCAATGATCTTTTAAAATATATTTACAACATAAAATTTTGTCAATTTTATTTTTCATTGTTGCAACATGCAAAAAATTAAACAAAGAGCATCTAATTTGAATACTGCATAAAGGGATTGTTACATTGAAATATAGATTTTGAATGTAACTACAGAATTCAGTTCCATTCTTCTGATACTAGACACTAGTTTGTGCACTTCTGACATCCTACTTTTCTAATGTTTAGAACAAGTGAATGCTGATTGTATTGTATGCATGAACCATACTAGCATTAATGACTTGAATTTTTTATTCGTGGTATGACGATGAAAGTTAAGCAACAAAAGTAAATGCAATTGCCTTCCTCCTGTAGCTGTTCTTGATAATTCAGTAGGACTAAACCCTAATCAGTTACTTGGAGCAAGTTGAACACCGACCTCTCTGGTGTCTATTAGCTGTTTTCCTCCGCCTCAAGATTGCCCAAAATTCACGTCTTCCCCATTCAAATAAATTCGCAGGGATACAAATTGATTTGGTATTTTGACCAAAAGATTTGTAATCTCAGATAAATATACAGAAAGTTGCATTAAGTATGATTCAAGGTGATGGATAGGGGCTTATAAATAGATGCAACCTAAATAATATGCGCGTATTGCATGAACCATTGATTTATAAAGGGTGCATATTGCTAATAAACACGATATAATGAGCAAGGAGAATACAAAAATTAAAAAATATACAAACAAATGATACCACTTTCCTCTCTCCAATTGGAATTTTGAGTTAAAATGATCGAAAGTTTCATTAAACAACATAAATAAGCTACGAAGGATGTACACGATAGGAAAGGAAATATCAATTTATAGTTAGATTTATTACATAAGTGCCAAGGAAATAAAGACTACATAGTTATTACACATAATAACTAATAATGTTAACTCAGTTAAATAAATCCAATCAATTAACAAAGCTAGGATATATAATTTGAAATGGAAGTAAAAGGAAAAGAGTGTTGGATCATTTAAAAAAAAAATTGTTTTATTTTGATGGCAGTTTGGTAGTATTGATATTATGTAGGATCAATTTGTGATTGTAAAAAAAATAATAATAACCTTTATTTGCTATGCTTTATGGAATACGTAGTGTTATATAAATCAATGCAAATTGATCCTACGTTTTAGGAGGTTAATCTTACCTATCACAAATAATTTGACAAAAAAGTGCGATTAAGAATTTATTCACCTTTACCTTAAAGATATTTGAATTTGGCAAGGCAATGTCTAGAGATACCTTTGAGAAGTTTGTTGACTTGATAGGTATATGGGCCCTTTTAAGTCAAACCTCTTGGTGGAACAAATTAATGATGATGAAAAGAGGACAAAATGTAGACATGTAAATGACATATGTGATGACAATGCAAATTCAATCCCTTTATTGCCTATTAGAGTTGAAGTGTGCTCTAATGATCCTTCTTAATAATTGTCTTTGCATCTTTGCATGATTTTAAATGCACAATGGATGTCTTTAAGTAGGACATAGCAACATGTTGTTAGACATGTCAAGCCAATTCATGACTATTAGTGGGTAGGGGGTTGGGAACTTTGAAATTTGAATTTTAATGCCTTGGATTTTTGGGGTTGTTTTTATAATATCATTGTGTACTACACTTGGGTGAATGAGTTAAACAAATTTAATAATTGAAAATAATGATGTTTATTAGTATGTTTTGCCACAACATATCTAAATATCATAATTAGATAATATAAAAGTTATTGTAGTTCTTGTTTAGCTCCTTGGTTTATGACTAAAATTCATAAAATGAGATTGGTGGGTAAATGATGGGTTTATCTTATTAGTATTTGATTAGTTAGCTATATAAGCTATAGCTAACTAATCTCTTATTTGATGACTTGTTTAAGTGATGTGAATTTATGCCAATTTATTTGTTATGTATTGTCATTTATGTTTTAAATGTAAGATTGCATAACAAGAAATAAACTAGAAAGTAATCATACTTCAATTATATCGAAATAAGTAATTAGATAAAAAATTAAAATATTGCAGAATAAAATAATAATTAATGATTTTTGTTTATTGATTAATATAGAAAGATGTATCATAAAATTTGTCTAAACTTTTTAGCCACCTTTAAGTTGATTTATTTATGTAGTACATAACTATATATTTGCTTCATGAATTTATTCTATTTATTGCAAATCAAATTTTGGGTTGAAACATTTTACATCAATTTTATTTAATTATAAATCGAGTTTAAAGACTATTAAAATAATGTTAGATGCATAGTTAGATCCATTATTAAATCATATTTGTTTATTATTTTTGGACCCTTAGAATTTATTGGTCAAGTCGTTATAAGTCGATGAAAATTTATTGCTTCCTCTTAGGAAGCTTAGAGGGAAAATACTCATGAACTTTTCCCTTCACGATGCCATGCATAATCATGTTCACACCTTGATAGATTATCTTCACTTTTCTAGGGTGTTATGAATGGGGTTCTATCACACCTGCTTTTGTTATCATTTCTCTTTGCTATGAGTGGTGTGCCCTCATTCTGTTTACACATGCAAAAATGTTGAGTGCACATAATTCACTATGGTTAGTGGTGTAACCCTTAGAATTTTAGTGTCATAACACAAAAAAAATGTTAGTTGCATTGTGTTTATGCCCATTTTGTATATGTGTATATGGGTGGGCATGACACTTTGGGTCAAACTAGCATATTACATAAATGATTTCAAGGGATAAGTGGTGATCTTGAGGTAGGGAACACGTATACAAGAATTAATGCAAAACAAGGTGAAATAAGGATGAATACATATAAGTCTATCACAAGAGTAGGTCACTTGTTGATATGTTATTGCATTATTACATTAATATATTGCCATCAAGGCAAGGATACCATTAAATGGGAAATAGCTCCACTTAATTTAACATTACATTTTACCCCCACTATTATGTGCATGTGAATCTAACATGAAAATTTTACCTTCGTATCTTATCATAGTGTCGTGATTCTCTAAATAAATTTGTTTGGTAAGTGCATTATGATCATCATGATTATCATTAGGTACATGCTCATTGCCTCCATTTT
>VDFB02048131.1:77577-132131 GCA_007258455.2 Sequoia sempervirens
TAATGGAGCACAATGGGGAATTTTGTCGCTATTTGATTTGACTTGTCTCAGTGACACACAAGTGGATGAAGACTTTCAGAAAGACACGGTGTGCTCTATAAGAGGTCTCCCCGACTTTGATATGTCTCGCCGATGGAACACAACAGGACTTTGTCAGCATAAGATCTGACTTGTCTTAGCGATACACAAGATGATAGGTGACTTTCAGTATAACGAAGATATCTATATGAGGTCTCCCCGAAAGTGATATGTCATGGCGACAGGAATGATAACGTGAGCTTTCGGTAAGATACAGGATGCTCCATGAGATGTCACCCCGACTACACATTGTCTTGGTGAAGGTGGATGAAGGACACATCTCAGTGAAAGTGTGCTCTTGTCTTGGTGACTTGGAAATGATAAAGACTTTCGGTATGACACAATATATTCTACTAGAGGTTTCCCCGATGACGGCATGCTATAGCGACTCTCATAAGGTAGAAGGATGCATCGGCGAGAAAATCATAATGTCACAATGACACACAAGGGATAAAGTCTTTCGGTGAAACTTAATGTAATCTACATAACGTCTCCCCGACTGCAGGATGTCACAGTGACTCAGAATGACTTTCGGTAAAACAAAGACCTGTCTACAAGATGTCTCTCCGATATCAAAAGGCTATAGCGATAGTGAATGGAACAAAAGGGCATCTCGGTGAGAAAGACTCTTGTGTCTCAGTGACTGAAACAAATATAACAGAAATGTGATCTCGGGGAAACATAAAAGATCTTCGATATGGTTTCTCCCCGACGGCAGAAGGTCATGGTGATGCACAGGGACAAAAGGAACGATCAACGTTATAATTGCCTTCGGCATACTAGTCTGGATGTCTCAGCGAATGTTTAACAAACTCTGTCTCTGTGGCCGATATGTTTTTTTCTAAAGTATAGTTGCATGGTGACATCTTTTGTTGGCATCAAATCTCTGGAAAAATATTCTCTGAGATTTCAGAGGATATGATTTTCTGTTAGTGGGTTGTCATGACTTTGTTGAAAATCTTTCAGTTACAATTTGAAATCTCCTGATTCAGCGCAAAAAAATTAAAGCTCTCTGGATAGGCGTTACTCTGATTTTTACCATCATCTACAGATCATTATGAATCAGCATCATATTCTAATAATAGCAAGAGAGTTTTAGAATCTTGTGAAAAACGCTTGTTGAAGATTTCTTGATAACAGACATACTTGAAATGTATATAAAAACCAGTGTTGAAAACTGTGAAGGTGATGATGGCCTATAATTTTGAGAGATAGTTATTTTGGCCGTATCAAGAGATGTATTGAAAAACTTTGTAATACAAGAGTTGGATTCCTAGAGTATTAGAAGTAGAGTGTTATGAACTTAACTGAAAACAGAGAGATCCTCTAATATATTGTTATTGTAATTCTGAAATCTAAGTAAGGGGTTGGTGCTCCTTGAGATTGGTGTCTCTAAATGAGGGGTTGGTGTTCCTTGAGTTGGTGCTCAGAAATTAGCCTATTAGGCATTGTTAAAAGTGGTTTTTGAAGATTAAGCCAGTAAGGCAGTTTAGGAGTGCTTTTTCTACCCCAGGAGGGTTTTCCACTTGGCAAATCTTTTGTCTCTTTGTTCTTATGTGTGCTCACTGCTTTTCTGTGTTGTTGTTTCAGTTCACTGTTGGGTTTATTACTGTTCTCAATTATGTTTATGAATGATTACATTCAACTCATGAATGCATTAATCAAAGTAATATTGAGATCAAATCTGAGCTATATTTTGGAAAATGCAAGATATCTCACTCAAATCATATTTTCATAAGTTGTCAAATAGACTAAGTTAATGTTGTCATATCTTTGTGCTTTCAAAAGTGATTACTCTACTCTATTGTTGAAAGAAAAGGAAATCAGAATTAAACATCTTGGTCGAAGTTGAAAAAAATTTTGACACTGATTCACCCCCCCTCTCAGTGTCTGCCCATAACTCCAACACTAGTTCCTCCTCTTTGACATCTTCGTCAGGGACATCATCAACTAACCGTTGATCCTGATCATCATCTACATCATCTTCTAGTTCTTCGGTATCTTCTTCTTCCACCACATTATACTTTACCGGCCTTCCTCTTGGATCATGTCTAACAACAAATGACCAACCCGGTTTACCTAGAACCTCTGAGTAAAATACCTGCTCACATTGGCTTAGAAGAACATAGGGCTCATTTCCAGCTTGCTTGATCAACCTTGTATTAACCATGGTAAATCCATTATCATGTTCAATAACAGTTCTCTCAGGATCATTTTCATTCAATCGTAGCCTATACCATAGGACGACGAACAAAATTAATCTGAAGGACTTAAAGTCACACTCAAGTATATCATCAAAAATCCCATAGTATCGATTTTTTGAGACTTCTGGATGTATGTTGCTTCTAGATGAAACATTAGTCACGAAGACTCTTGATTATACCGGGGAAATCACAAGTTTTCTTCATGTCATCCAACATTTTGATTGAGAATTTACAACCATTGCACCACATAGCCTTGTGGTATTTCACCAATATGTCAAACATGTAAAAATTATTGCAATATCGTCAGTTGATAAACATATTTATTCTTGGCCGAATGTATGCAAAGAAACAATCTCAACATATATATACATCAATATAATTGAAAATAATTAAATAATATGGGTGATTAATATATTTATACGTACCTATTTATCTCTTAAACCATATGCTAAATCAATTTTCCTTTGTGTAACATTGGAATCTCCATTACGATGAGCTTCTTTAACCAATGAAGCCACACCTTCCCATGTTAATGTGCAACCAGATTGTTGACATCATTCAATCCATATCGTCATCCAATCAAGATTGTTAGCAACGTACAAATGTAGTGCATCCCACTCTCGACCAACTATACCAGAATAAATTGAAATTCACAAATGATGTATAATTAGTTAATTACCACAGTATACGACCTTAATTTATAATTGATGTATATTGAAGATTAAAAATTAAATAAGTACAATATACATAAAAACCATATGTAAAATGCATTCCAATTAATCTCCATGGCCATCTTATAATTACCTCTCACTTGCCTCAATCTACCTTTCCCCAACAGGTACTCCCCTTCAAATTTGTTAATGAAGTTGGGATCCCAAATGTGATATAAATGGATCTTTGCTGCAAACTTAGGAAGATATTCACTAATGTACACCATGGTCTGGTATACCATATATCCCTCCACCATAGAACCCTCAGGATGTGCTCTTTGTCTAACCAAAGCCTTCAAAAATTTCAAGTTCCTTTCAACCATCCACATTGACCTTTTGTATACAGGTCCACACAATTCAATCTCCTCAACTTGGTGTATGAGGTAGTGTTCTTGTGCATTGAAAAATGTTGAAGGTAGACACTTTGCATTTCACACATTAGATGAAGAATTTTTCTCTTCCAATAATTTATATCTTCTTTATGGATTTCTTTAGATGACAACCATCTACAAGTGATTCAAGGTGCAAATATATTAACGAGATTTAACAACAATATACAATATATTATATAACAAGTAAAACAAATGAAAATTATAAGCTCTATACAAAAAATTGAACAAATATCGCTACTTACCTCATGTATTTTCCAAGATCATATATAACTTGTGACATTGTTGGTCAAAGTTACTGGGAAGGTAGAGGTAGAAACGTCTTTGCAACAATTATAAAGCGATTTTTTCATTATTTTTTCCAAAGTAGTAAACACAATACTTGAAAAGTACATGCATTATACAAAAGTGTATATAATATACCAGAATAATTACCTTAATGAAGGTATTCCAATCATGTGTTTTCATGCGGCCCAAATTCACCTTTCTTTGTTACTATATTGTTTATGTTAGCAGCAAATCCTGTGGGAAATCGAATTTTTTGTATGACTTCTTTTATAGTATTTCTTTGTTGCTCTGTTAATAACTAAGGAAGGGCACTTATATTAATTGGGTCTCCATCACTATTTAATTGAATGACATTTTTCATTGCATGATTGGCTACCTGAATGTCACTACAAATTTTGACAATTTTTTCTTTGTCATGCCTTCCATCTAATATTTTCCATAACATTTTTGTTATATTCTTTCCAATATGCGTTGTATCAAACAAATGCACAATTTGTAGCTGCTCATAGTAGGGCAACCTACTAGAATTATGCAGGATAACTTTTAGGTCCCTGTGGAAGTCGATCATTAATGCTGTAATGACCTTCGCCAAATATATAAGTTAAACCAATTAACAGCAACAATCATTGTCAATTACAACATGAGTAAACAAAACACAATATAAAAATATAAATTCCAAACATATCATTTATGATAGATAAACAATTTGATCGATGTATAACCTTGACGATTAATTCTATTATATTCCAACTTCCATAGGTGAGGTGACATTCTTCGTGGTTTTGATGTAGTCTCATCTTTCCCATTGAAAAGATGTTTTTCAATAGTTCAATACTTATGATTTCTATGGAGGAAGTGCCTATACTCATCAAACACCCGCTTTCCTAAACTTATTGAACGACGAGATTTCATTTTTGGACCACAAATTGGACATTCAAATTTTCCCTTTGTTTGATTTTTATAGATGATATATAATTGGATTAAATATGTCATTTTTATAATTATATATAATGAATAGATTATTTTAAAACATTCATGATATCTACTTCATCAAATTAAATATTGTTAAAAGTCGCGATTCGAGCGTTATAACATACCACAAAAATGTGTTATACAGGGGCATCATGGTGTCCATACAAGCATTGCATGGAATTGAAATTGTCTTTGTCTATTAGTGCGGAGGCGTCATACATAGTGGCGCCATTCCACTTAACTTTAGTAACTTATTAGATAAGAAATTTCGATATAAACATTTGTATCTTTAACTTGGTACTTACCTAGTTGAATGAACATAAACATTACATAATTATTATAACCATTTCTTGCAATATATATAAATTAATGTACATGACTATTGGATAAAAAAATATGTCATTATGCAACAAATAAGACAAATGAGATGCTACTACGTTAAAGAAAATTGATGTAAACAAATACCTAGAACAATCATTGACAACATTATATACTCCCTCTTTATTGACATCCATGGAGGAATGTTATTGTTGATAACAAAAACAGGCCACACTGAGTAAATAGATCTCAGCTCTCCAAATGGATTCACACCGTCTACTCCCAATGAAAGCCTGAGATTACGAGGTTCTTCTTTAAAGTGTGGCCATTTTTCCTCCATGTCCCTAAATGCAGAACCATCTGCAGGCATTCGAAGAATGGTATCTCCACTTCTATTATGTGCATGGTAATCCATCAATTGCACTAAGCTTTCGCACCTAAATAATCGTTGCATATGTGGAATAATGGGAATATAACGAAGAACCTTGCAAGACACCTTTTTTGTTAGTTGATTTGTTCAATATCTACTGATATGACATTCTGGGCATTTTGTTGCAAATTCCTGTTGTTTATGATATATAATATGATCATTGGGACATGCATCTATTGCTTGATACTCCATTCTGATATCTTTCATAATGGCACATAAATCTTGGTATGATCGAGGTAAAATATTTGATGGTGGTAACAAAAATTCACCAATCAATCTACAACAAAAAATAATTTGTTCATATAAAAGAATATTAATGGTACATATTTCATCCTTTATTTACTAGTGATGAACTAACAACAATTAAAATAGATGAAAAAAGATGACATATATGACATACCTTAACATCCATGAGATTACTATGTTTGATAAACCATTCATAACCTTCAAGTTCAACAACAACAATCTGGCCCGAGAGAGAAAGAGTTGTTTGAGCCTTCATAAGGCGTATGCCTTGTCAAGAATGCGGAGTAAATCATGGTATCATCAAAGTCATCTTGATCATCATGATGACTGCCACTAAATGTGGCATGGATCAATGTATTTGTACCATCATCTTCATCTTCAATTGTGTTTTCTTTCATAGGATCATGATATTCTAATCTGCAAAACATTTAATAATCCATATCATCTGCCTAGAAACCCCACCTTTATAATAATGATAGACACAAATAAACCATGATCATGATCAAGTGATTATATATATATATAAAATGTTAAAACAATATAAACATTTACAAATTCAATCAATATAAACACATATAATGAGCAACTTACCAATGGACGATAATCATGCCCCCCTTCAACGTGACCATGTTGCCTACAATGTTTCTCAGCTGTCGTGATTAAAATTTGTCTCGTCTTTAAGCCCTTGCAATTATTGCAAGGACAATAACATTTCTGATCACCCTTTCTTTTCAATCTAGCCCACAATCTATCAAGTGTCTCTTCATTTTGTTCTGGACTAATATTATCTGACGTATTTTTCTTTACCAAGCTTGACTATTTATATCTTCAAAAAATATCAAACTCACACTCCAATAATTTGGAGGTAGCGAGCTGAAGTAAGAGACAAGATGATTTCCAACTTATTAAAATCCTTAAAGAGAAACAAGTCGGAAATGACATCATCATTGCTAATGTCAATACGGATTTATCCTTTTAGTTAAAGATGAATGTGTCACTTCTTATGATGAGCTTATCCCTAGGGCCCTCAACATTGAGAGAGCCCTAATAAAAATAACGAAGCATTGGTAAGAGCATGATTAGGGTAAAACCCTAGGCCTCAGAAAAACAATAACTATAGAGATTAGTGAGGTTGCAATACAGAAAGATTGAGACATTGTAGGTAACAACAAAAATCTTGCAATCTAAAGATTGTAGCCAATAACAAGCACACTATGTAGCTTAGTGACATTTGTAAATGCAATCTACGGTAAGAAGAATGGCAATCACTTGAGATGTGACAGTCAAAAAGAGGCTAGCAGTGACAAGATAATAAAGCTCAAACCTTGCATAGTAAAGTGGAGATTTTAATGTAGTTTCCTTACCCCTTGCTGACCTTAAGGGTTTTCAAATGCTTTTGGTAGTGTTAGACAAGGCAAATGCAATCAAGGAATGACTGTCCAAATGAAGTAACAGGGTAATCATAGGTTCAATGTTTCTTCTTAGCCATTAATATTGTATAATGGAGGTAGTGGATTGCATGTTTGAGTAGTGTTTTGAGACTCATCAAAGATGGGAAAATAGTGAATAATACCTTGTGGACTGTGAAGTAGTGTCAATAAGGTTGAAGGATCTTAAGAACTACAATACCATGAAACAATGAGTCCCCTGTAGTAAGTAGGCAGTCTATAGGGCATAGTTTGATTTTATAGAAGGATACTCATGAAAGGAATCTTCAAGTGATAGTGAGTGAGTTGTTTGAGATTGCAGCTGAGGGTGCAATACCCAGTCTTAAAGGAAGTTAGCAAAGCAGTAAATGTGCAAGAAAATCAAATCATACACAACAAACAATTCACAATGTTATCTTCCATAATGCCTTGAGTTTGAAGACAAAAATCTCATTGTATCTTCATGATGAAAGTGGTGACCTTAATGGTCAATCACTGCAACCATGATTTTAAAACATGCTATTGTGCTTATGGAGGCAAAATTTTAAGCAAGACAGGAGTGGTGGTTTGGAACAATGGCGTATGAAGGACTTTCTTTATATGCATACTATGCAGTCTAACTTAAGACAACGCTCTTAGAAGAGATTGAAGGTGGATTATGGAACTCAAGGGTTACCATGAAAAGGATTAAAGCAAAGACTGAGATCTATTTAAAAGCCATAGTCATGAAGATATTAAAGATGTCACATGCAAAACCTAGTAGCTGAGTAATGAATACAGTGCCAAAGAGGATAGTGTGTTGGGGCAGATTTAGGAGATCTCCACATTATCTAATTACAGGAAATACATCATTTATTTATTTTTTAATTAAAAGAAATCATTCTAAACCCTATATAGGATACATTGATACTTCAAAAGCCTCTAAAGGAATTTGAGATTATGCAAATATATGTCAAGTAACATTCACAAGGTTTAGAAAATCTTGATCACTCTCTAGAATAGCCCATTAAACATGGGTTGTGCTTGAATGCACTATATAATTGATATAACACAACCACTCTGCATATCAACCAGAGTTATAGGCTCTTTATTGTAGCAAGAGGTAATCACTCTTCGATCATGCTATAATTACATCCTAACCTGTTAAACTTGAGACAACCTGAATGCACCCAATGATGATTGACACCTACATTATACAACCTGAATTAACTACATTATATGAGTGCCTCTATTTCTATCACAACATAGCCACATTAAACTTGGGTCACACATGAATGCATCATGTATTTGTTATAGCACAACTGTGCCACATGACCAATACAGTTATGGATCACATAATTACAGTCACAAGAATCTGTTCCTCGGTTGTGATCTTATGGTGATTCCACACAACAAAAACTGGACATGAAATTCTCAAAACCCTTAAACATCTAAAAATGAAATCTGATGAGATGTTGCTTTAAAATATGATTTTCAAACTGGAACTACAAATCTGACTTCAATGGCTGAATTCTGCAAAAGACAATGACTACCCTCAACCGGATCTCTTTATTTTTTTCTTATTTTAGAAATCATCCCAGTTCTCTAGCCTCCCACAAACCGGCCTCAAGAGAGAAAAACACTCGGAATAATTTGATGGAAAATCATCCTTAGTTCTCCACAAACTGTAAGTAGTTAAATTCACTTTTCTTTATTTCGGCCACAATTTTATTTTTTTAATTTTTCATGTTTGTCGAAAATTCGACGAAAATGATAGCCAACATTTCGACGAACCCCGGGTTCTTCGAAAGTTCGACGAACGTCGGGGATAGACTTTCAAAAAATTGGAAATTATCGCATCAAATTTTACAAGCACCCGACGAACATCCTATTTTACATATTTCATTGGACAGTTTCGTCGTATTTTGTAGTCAAATGTATTAGTGTCAGATGGATGTCAAGTCAACATTTTTGAATGGTGAGCTAGAAGAAGTTTATATGGAAAAAATGGAAGGATTTTAGTTGATAGATCAACTAGATATGGTGTGCAGATTGAAGAAAGCTTTATATGGATTGAAGCAAGCTCCTAGAGCTTGGTATGCAAGATTGGACAGGTATTTGATTCAACAAGGTTTTAACAAAGGTACGACAGATAGTAATTTGTACTTTAAGATTGAAAATGACAAAATCTTGATTGTAGTAGTGTATGTTGATGACATTATCTTTGGAGGAAATGAGAATATGTGTAAGATGTTTGTGGAAGCGATGCAGAAATAATTTGAAATGTTTATGTTTAGGGAGATGAATTTCTTTGTTGGACTACAGATTAATCAAACAAAGAAAGGAATTTTCATTTCACAGTCTAAGTATGTGAGAGAAATGTTGAAGAAGTTTGGGATGGATGGTTGCAAACCAGTAAGTACTCCTATGGTGATTGGTTGTAAATTGAATAAAGATGATGATTCACCTAAGACTGATTAGAGCAAGTACATATCTATGATTGGTGGACTACTATATTTGACTACCACTAGACTGGATATTATGCATGTTGTCTGTCTTGTGGCTAGATTTCAAGAAGATGCTAAAGAAACACATGTTAAAATAATATTCAAATATTTGAATGGCACTCTGTATTATGGATTATGGTATCCTAAAGATACTTATTTTACACTTAGTGCCTATACAAATGCAGATTGGGTTGGACGTGTAGATGATAGAAAAAGTACAAGTGGTGGTGCATTCTTTCTTGGATGCAGATTGGTGGAATGGTCGAGTAAAAAGAAAGATTCAATATCCTTGTCTACTATTGAAGTTGAGTATATTGTTGTTGCATCTTGTTGTACACAAGTTCTATGGATGAAACAAACATTGAAAGACATCACAGTGGTATCTGATGATCCCATTTCTATTTTTTGTGATAATATAAGTGCAATTAACATTTCAAAGAATTTGGTGATGTACTCAAGGATGAAGCATATACCTATCAGGTATCATTTCTTGAGAGAGAAATTCATGGAGAATGAAGTAAAGCTTGGGTATGTTCTAACGAAGGATCAAATTGTTGATATTTTCATGAAGGCTCTTCCTAAAGATACTTTTGAGTATCTCCAGGAGAAGTTAGGGGTTATTTCCCCTCCTTTATTGAACTAGATGCATATGGAGATGCATCAATCTGGTGGATCCATAGATTTATCCTTCTTCTAGACTGATTTTTTGGTGGCTACCTCTCAGGGGGAACAGGTAGTATCAGGTGTTATCATTGTGTGTATTTTGTTTTTCATGTCAAAGGAGAAATCAATGTAAAATATTATTTTTCCTTTTCCATTGATGTCAAAGGGGGCGAAGAAGCATTTGAAAAAAAAGAGAAAAAAGAGAGGAAGAATGGGAGAAGAAGCATGTGAAAGGAAAGGAAGCATATAAGAGATTATCTACTAAGGGGGAGAAATAGAAAAGTGTATTTAGAGCTAGTATGTTATCTTTGATGGTTTTTCACGTCATGTGTTTCCATCAATGACAAAGGGGGATATTGTTGCAAGAATGGAAAGATTGAAGGTGTTGTCAATGATGTCAACCAGTCAACTATTTATCAACTAGTTGTTGTTGGTTGTATATGTCGAGGATATTGAGAAAATTGTAATGAAGATATGTTACAAGTGTTCAATGGTTGCTTCGAGTTTTTTTTCAGGTTTGCTCCTATGGTTGTGCGGTTCAGACATGTTGTTCATGGTTTTTCAAAGATGCTATATCCATATTTTTGGTTGTTGATTTGTTGTATAGTGCAAATTGTGTTCACCAGTTGTGAACTTTGGTCTTTTGTGTTTCTAGTTGAGGTCTGAGCAAAATGTTGTTGATCTGTATTTCTCTTTGATGAAGTCTTATGACTTTTGGTTCTAGATTTGAGTTTCCCTGATTCTATTGAAGATAATTTTAGTATCTGGAAGATTTGTGCTTAATGGTTTTATGTGTTTTACACTAGTTTAGCCGACCTTGCATGAAATACTACTTTTGAGGATGATGAAGTGTGTTTTAGATCTTTTTGGGTCTCTTGAAGCATGTTTTTGGGTCACCCTTATTCTAATTCCACCCTAGGATGTTTTGGTGCCGACCTAATTTGAATTTGAATTTGGATGGCCAACTTTGGATATGCTTCAAAGTTGAAGATGGTATAAATGCAAGATGAGTTAATGGTGAATAAATATACAAGATCAAAGCAGAAGAGTGATAAGAGAAAAGAGGAAGTGCATTTATATGCAACATTAGTTCTATTCAGTGAGTTTGCGTGATGCGATTGTGGCAGATCAGTGTGAAGCTTAATGTTGAGTTTCCATATGTAATGAGAAGAAGGTGAACTCTAGCATTCATGCAAGTAGATCGAGTGATTATGATGGAATCCTTTGTTGTATTGGGATTGTAGTCTCTCTGTAACAAGTATTCTTTGTCTTCTTTGTATCTCTATGGTAGTGAGCCCTCTGGGTTGTTAGCCATGTTGGACAGTGAGTCCTTGTTTTGGCAGTGAGCCTTATTTCTGGCAGTGATCCTCTTGTAATCAATTTTGATATTCTTTATAGTGTGATTTAATCCTCACTATGGTTTTCCCCTCATTGGGTTTTCCACGTAAATCTAGTGTTATTGTGTTTATGTGTTGGATTTGAGTTTCTGCATTGGTATTTGATGATTAATCATTTAAGTAGTATTAAGTATTAGTTCTAGTGATTGAATTAAAGGTTTAATTCTATGACAAGTGATTCACTCCCCCCCTCATTTGTCCTATTCAACAGGCTCTTATCCCTTGAAATAGGCTTCACTACCTGATCAAACTCTACAACATCATGTTGGTGTTTTAGCATGGGGTGGGTGACCTCATCAACCTTCCAGGGAATGGAAGGTCTAACAATGTCCTCAAGCACCAAAAGTTAAAGGTCTTTAGCAGATCATCATTGAAGAGAGTAGAAGGCTTCCAAAATACTTTTAGATAAAGAGACTGCGTAATTATCCTTTGTGGTGATAACAAAGACATGAGCTTGGAAATGCTTCTACTTTCCATATTGAAAGTAAGATTTAGTCATGTTGATGTGTGTCATGCTAGGCATTATCTTGGGAAGTAGATTCTTCTAATATTTAGATTACCCAATTATTTACAATATGGTATGTCATTGTTGATCAAGGAGGTTGCACTAGACTACATTGCAGGCTAAACTCTTAGGTGTAAGACAAGAAGTGCAAGCATAAAGGCCTATCGACCTAAAAGTAGTCTAAATTTCTAATCCACAGTAAATATAAGAGGGAGAAGAAGGAATAGTTAAAGAAATGATATTTATGCCAAGATTGCATGGATGAAACTAATTACATAATCTTGATTCGTTTCATTTCCTAAGTTTCCAAGTGGTGTCATGGTGCAATAGTGTTGCTCCTAATAATGACATATTTTGTTAAGTATTAGATGTTAGGCTTCCTATTGCAAAGAATAGGATCCTTATTGGGATTCTAGAAACATTTGTATCAAAATATTTTCACCCAAGGTGAGTTGCCATTTTAAGGTGTCTTAATGCTAGTCTCATTGATATAACCAGGTTAAACTTCTACAGATATCTAATATTCAAGCCTCTAACTATTTTGTTCTTACTAATTGTATGCCAAGCCACATGCAAGGGTTTTGAATTTCTTCTTTGTTCTTTTCCATATAAATTTTCTTTGAATTCTCACTAGTTCTCATTCAATCAAGCTCTAAAGTGGTAGGAAACTAAGAAGGAAAACAAGAACTACATGTAGAACAGCTTTTTCCAATTGGACTTTTCTCAGAAAAAATGTCAATTGTTTGTTGGTCTAGTGTGAAATTTTATTCTCCTTTATTCTTTTGATGGTTTCCTCCAAAATTCATAGTGGACTTATAGTGTATTGGAAACCAATAATTATTAGGTAAATGGTATTTGAATCTTAGAATGTTTAGCACTTCCAATTTGCATGTCATGTTGATGATGACAAAAAGAATTATGGATTTGTCATCATTTATTTCTTGTGTCAAGGTTTATTGATATGTTTGCTATAAATTTTATTTTACATATTGTTGATAGTGGTATTAGCACAACCAACATCAAGTAGAACAATAGAACACTCAATTTTTCTTGAAAGGTTGGGGGAACAACTCTAAAGATTTTTTGAGCTAGGTCTTGATCATGATGGAAAAGCTAAGTAGTCTATGTGATTTGTTTACAAAGGGACTTTGCTAGTATAAATCAAAATGGATAGGGACTTGCAGTCAAACACTTTGGATTTGCTAAACAAAAGATAAGATCTTTGAAGTTTGACCAAGAAGCTACCTATCTAATCTACTCTAAACCAACCTAATATATTCTAAATCTATTCCTAGAGCTTAAACTACCCTAGGTTTGAATCTATCATAAGATATCGAGTTTCAAAAAAGATCAAAAGATGGCTAGGATTTAGAAAATAAACTAAAAATAAAATGAACAATAAACTGAATGGACAATGATTATTTCACCACTATCTCTTAGATCTATAAAGTCTAATGAGATCAAAGAAACCAATATTGCAACAATTAGTATTCACACAACCATCCACGATATTAGTGCAAGCATCTAAGGGAAATCATGATGTAGATATGTTTCAAGTTCAATATAATTGAATCGCCATATTCCATGCATAGATTCAACACACAACTTAATGATAAGCATAGTAAATCTATAGATCTCACCAGGTTATTCAATTTTAAATAAATAAATCAAAACACACCATCACCAAAGTAGAAA
Source organism: Sequoia sempervirens (assembly GCA_007258455.2). Classification (NCBI taxonomy): domain Eukaryota; kingdom Viridiplantae; phylum Streptophyta; class Pinopsida; order Cupressales; family Cupressaceae; genus Sequoia; species Sequoia sempervirens. The sequence goes on from VDFB02048131.1 coordinate 91,386, forward strand.
CACAAAAAGCATGATCCTTTATTGATTTGAAAATATGTGTTGATTACAATTTTCAATAGGACATTCCATGTTGAAATTTCTATAGTTCATTGGTATACAAAATGTCAACAACCCTTTATAATGTCCACACGATGACTATAAATAACTAGTCCTAGGTGCCAAATTTTGAAATATAAAAGAGGTTGGTGTGAGTCCTATGTTAATGCTTGGGTCCAAAATTATAATTTCCAATATAGAATAAGGATTACAAATTTTAGAATTGATTATGAAGGTGAGCCTATTTCCAAGAAGGGTGAAGCCTTAATTACATGAGAGAAAAGAATAAATCTAGCTCATGAGCATCTAGAAGGCCTCCTTGGTGAGATTGGAACTAGGGAAACTAAAAATACAATAGCCTATACTAATAACACAATAAACCTAATAGTGGTTGTAACTAAATAAATTATCCTACAATTAAATTCAATCATCTTAGCATATTCCATTAGACAGATCATTATTCAAACATTACTTCCAAAATGATATACTAAAACACATAATGATAACTTGTATTTATAACATGAGGATAATCCTCATTTCACATAGATGATTGACATTTTTCCTACTTCTAACATATCTAGAAATATCTTACTTCTTGTTAGAACAAAAAAATTAAACAAAATATCCAAAACAAAAATAAAGCCTTTACAATTGAAACTCTCGCTCAACCTTCTCAAGGCTTATTTAATTAGAAATAAGTCGCATACAACAACTTGTCGATATTCTCCATTTTTTTTTTATACTATAAGAGTGATAAGAATTTGATGCTCCACATTTAGTAGACCTGTCAATTATCTTGCATAGTCCTTTATGATTTTCAAATGGTTTATGCTTTCATTGATGTCTCACTTGACCTTTTCAAACAAATTTTTAAGCTTAATGTATCCACCTTTAACTCATTTAAATTGATTTAATTTAGTGGATATATGTTTTAACAATAGTGAGATTAGACTCCTTGAGGTATACCTTGGTAGGGTAAGGGGTAACCATTGTGTGTAAAAAGTTAGGAAATAAATATCTTGAAAGTATACAAAGGCTTAAGCTCAACATTGTGTATTTTTATTTTAAGTGCCCTTGAATGAAAATAAAGAAGGATACCAATTCATTTAAAGCTTTTAATTCCTAGTACACTCTTGTAGCTATACACCACCACTTATTTTGAAACTTTGATTTGTATTGTCAAAATATATTTTCTCTAGACAAAAGTGTACTTCAAGACCTAGGCAATGCCAGTTGTTCCTTAGTATCCTTTAAACTATATGTCGCCCTCTTTTATAACTTGATTTGACCTCTAAATGTCTTACATAAACATGTTAATTTTTATCCCTTAATTATTTTTTTAAATATGAACATCGGCTAGGTACACCATGGTGTACACATATCAAATTTAAAAACATGTAAAAATTTTCTACTAGCAACTTCAAGAAGACATATAATGATTCATTTGTGTCATTGTTTACCAAAATATTCTTAGTTTATCGATTCTAATATGTCAAAAAAACTCTTCATTGCAATCCAAAATAAGTGTATTAAGAGGGAATTCTTTCATAATATCTTCAAAATATGGTCATTCAAAATGTTAGCAATTGGCATCCCATTGCAATTTGAAATATACTTACAACATAGAAAACTACATCAATAAAAATGAATTTTAAAAAGTGGTATTAAATGAAGTAATACACATCATATCTACACAGATTTATATTTTATGTCATTTTTTCAGTTATCTATGCAAAATTTAACTAACCAACCATAGTAGTATGAATCATTGGAAAAGCCCAAAAAAACTAATTCTTGACATAATATATGTAAGCCTATAAAGGCTTGTAAATCTCTATTTGTATTAGTTGCAATAGATAACATTTTGCATAGCCCCATAAAGATCTAGTCAAATTAAACTGTTACAAAAAAAATCAAAATTTTAAATAATCATGGAAACGATAGTTGAACTTGATTTATAAAAACTTTGAACATTTTTTATAATCATAAATAAAATACTTGAATTTAAATTTTATAAATATGTCATCCATAATTTTAATTGCCTTATGCACTTAGCTTCTATGGTAAACTTCAATACTCTTATGATTGTTATTTCTACTAACTTCTACAAAAATGTTTCATGTTTAAGGTTGTTAAAGTATACCTTGTTTAGCCTATTTTTCTATATACAATTAAGTCTCATATAGGAATTTTATAGGTTTCAGAGTTGTGTGGAAAAACTATAGTGTTTTGTAAGTTGTGGTCCATAGGTGAATGTAAACAAGTTTACCTAAGGCCTGACAATTGTAGAGTTAGTTGTTAGTAAGACTATATTTTGTGCATGCATTTATGTGTATGATTATATTATTATTTTGGTTCTTATTATGATAAGATTATAATGGTTGAACAAGTGTGTGATGAATTACCTCTTCATAATATCCATGGAAGGTGAAGTAAATATTTTGAATGACTAGCATTCCTTGTAGTAGCTATCTTTTAACTTGAAGTCTTGTGTGGATGTTATTATAATTATTTTGGTAAAAATTGTTAGCACCACTTTTGGAAAATATTCTTGTTAAAGGCTTTAACACTTTATGCTTTGTGGGTTACAAAGCTTACATATTGCGATTGAAAGGGTTGTTACTTGCATTGAAGAGGCCAATCCACAAAGGTAAAGTTATTAATTATTTTCAAGTGACAAGGACAACTTGAGTGATTCAAAATGCCACTAGTAAATCAACAATAAAATATAATATTAACTCATTTTTAGAAGGTATGACATTTTTTAAAAAAATTGTTGGTTGGATGGAGGTAAATGTAAATGGGTTTAGCTATGGATTGATAACTAAATAACTGATTATTGGTAAGATTACAATGTGTGTATTTATTTATTTATTTTTTCTCATGTCTCCAAGTACTTCATATCTTGACTTTTTGATACTGCCACTTGTTTATCATTTTCAATTAATGTCATTGTTACAAATTAAATTATTATAGTTCTTGGATATAAATCCAACATGACATATGCAATCCTTAATAGTTATATAGAACTAATATTTCACCACCTTTGTCACAACTTATAGTTACAAGGAAATTTTGGCATTCATTCACCCTTTTAATAATTAATCATTATAGAAAATCCATGCTCTCATTCACCACCTTAGTTATAAGTTTTCATAGAAATTTTAGATTTTAGTTTTCCACTTGAATTATAACTTCATTGTAATTTTATTGGTTTATTCACTACCACAAATTTATATTAAATTAGGTTTTAATTTTTCATCTCAATTACAAATTTATGAAAAAATTAGTATTAATTTACCACCTCAATTAAAATTTTATGGACAATTTAGGCTCAATTCACCGCCTAAATAAAAATTTATGAGAAAGTTAGGTTTACTTCAAAAAAATTAGGTTCTAATTCACCTCTTCAATTAAAATTTTATGAAAAATTTAGATTCTAATTTGTCAAATTGATTAAAAATTGGCATGAATTTTACTTTTCTAATTACCCACGTTTTATTTTTAAATTTATATTTAATATAAAATAACCATCCCCACTATCACTTCAATTCAATTTTGAAAAAAATGCCAAGAGGTTTATACCTCTACATAAAAGACTTGTCAAGGTTTTTATAGAATTTTTCAAAGGCTAATTCTTCAATATAACATACTTGCCTATATCATAAGAATAATCATGCATATATGTGAACCTAGTGTGAAAAACTTGTTCAATATAAGTTTAAAAAAATTATTGTAAAAATGTTTTGATGTAAGTACTTGAATATCTCATTGTGGAAGGTTAATAAGATCCTACTTATACCCTTCCATTTACCTAAATTGAGAAAGTATTTGATGATGACAAAACTTGTCATATTTTCCTAAGGGAAAGATGGGCATATGGTGGTACGTTCTAACATAATAAAATATTCCAACTTAGTTATAAGAATGTGATTAATTAAATAGAGAATTGGTATGTTATTGTCAAGGAGCTACATGGATACTTGCATAATTAATTGATTCATAAACAGTGGCTAGACAGTGGTCTAAGGTACTCAATATACTTTAAGGCTAATATTTTTCAATAAATTATCACAATTTGGCCAAACCCATCCAAGATATAATAGGTCCTGTGACAAGACATACAAAACACTTATGTAAGAAATTCTATATCTATTTTAATATATTAAAAACCAACATTAATTTGTGTGATTATGTGTTCTTATTAGAAAATAATGGAAATTTGAATAAAATAGAGATATAACCACCAATTTGTCAATATGATTTCACATGATATAACATATTTAAAAATGGTAACATGTTTTAAACCCAAAATATTATCAATTTCTATTCAATAGTTGTATAGCTTTAGTCTACTTTAAATTGAAAATAATAAATACATGGCATTTTGCATGAAGAGGAAAAAAACCAAAAGAAAACTTACATAAAGAGAAATAGACGTTTGTCTTTGATTTAAACTTCTTATTGTTAAAAATGTCACAAGTAGGAAATTTACTAACAAAATTAAAGTCATAATGGAGGTAACTAGTTCCCTATTATACCAAAATTAAAATTTATATTGTAATTATGTGTAAACATTAAAGTGAATTAGCAAATAACTAGACTTTCATATAGTGTTTGTATCTCCAAATGTCATGTTGTACCTCCAACATGGATAACTTCTAAAGTCTCTATTAGTTCCAAGCTAGCTCCATAGGACTTAGGAGGAAACAAGAAAGAGAGAAGGAAAGAGAAGAGTTAAAGCATTGAGATCTCAATATCAAAAAAATAAAATATCTGCATACACACATAAACTTATGGCTATTAAATATATGAAAAAAAATCAAATAATAGTCAAAAGAATAAGTAATATGAATAACACCTAATAGTCAAGGAAACTATAGTAATTACTAACCAAGAAAATTATGGCCATCTCTTTGAAGCATCCAAAAGATGGATTTATAGGATGAGAGTCAAGTGCAACCAACTAGAAGTTAATGTAATTTGATGAAAACTACCCAAGACAACCTTAATCAACTTGAAGCTAAACCACTAGATGTTAAAGTGAAAATTATAGGGAAAGGTGTCTCAACCTTGCATCCTAGTGTTCATATTTACTAATTATTTATATTTATTTATTCTTTTGTCCTCACATGTAAAAAAGGGTGTCATCTTTTGAGATGGAACTCCTAACTATATGTTAGATCTTTTGGGAACTATGCAAGAATTTATATGATCATAGAATGTCATTTTGATGGTAAGAGTATCTCATAACAATGTAAGATGCAAGTTACTTGTGATGAGATGACAATTGTAAGCGTATTCTATTTTTAGCCCAGTAGGCCATGACCAATGTGGGCATTGGAATTGGGCAAGCTATGGCTCCACTTTTGGGTAATGATTTTGGAAAGCTACACTTATTTTGTGTGTTTATATTTGTGTATTTATTAGATTTAGTGATGTGGGTTTCATAGTGATTTTCACAAGTATCATTATGCTGCCCAAATTACTCTAAATCTCTTATTGGAGATACCCATGTAAAGAATTATACCCTAAAACAGTATTGTAATCATGTTAATTACTGAATAATACATTGATTTTCTTTGAAGCGTGGGGTTTATCTCTTGAAAGGGTTTTCGCAAAATAAATCACTATGTTATAATACATTGATTTTATGTCTAGATCCTCTTAATTATATGATAAATTTAATTTTCACCCATAAATCCTCTCATAGATTAGTGTAGAAAATATATTATGCACCTTTGCTTCCTTTTATTTGGAATTGAAGCTTGATCACCTTGGGTCGTACGTGTTAGGGACATTTTTATCTAATCTTGATTTGAGTGGGAGCTTGCACAGAAAGAGATCTTGTAGAAATAAAATGGAAAGCACATCAAGGATAGAAATGGAGAGGTTTACAAACACAAATTTTAACTTATAAAAATATTAATATAGAGGATATAATTGTAGATAGAGATCTATGGGCTTCTATATTGGGATCCAAACCATCAATAATTTCATGAGTTGAACAAGATCTATTAGACATAAAGGTGAAGGGAATCATTAGGCTCTACATGGTATTTTCAAATTTCTTGAAAATACATGAACCTACTTCACAGGATCTAAGTTGGAATAATTTGGGAGACATGAATTTAAATCCCTATTTAACAAACCTTTAATGAGAAATAAGTTATACACCTTGAGAATGGATGATGATAGTTGGCTTAGAATTTTAACACATTCAACATGGTCATGAATTAATTACGCTCTATCGAAGGGAAGATGGAGGAAGGGATCATTATATGACACTCTTATGTTCTTTGTGAGACTCATGGGATCACTTGGTGATGGAAGTCAAGACCATTGCATCAAAGCATTAGATGGATGAGGTAGTGGTTTCTTTAATTTTGATAGGTAGAAAACTTTTGAATCTACTAAGAAGGTCCTAGTAGTTGTGGAATATTGAAGGATAAACACAAGAAGACAAACAAGAAGAAAAATATAGATCCAAATCTATTCCAAGGCTATGTGTTCAAATTGTGGTAAGTCTATGCACTTTAAAATAGATTGCGAGGAGAAAAATAAGAAATGGAATGAATTTTATGATGATTCCAATGGATCTTCACATAAGGATAGTGAAGATGTCTTTGTTGTATTCTTCGTAACACATGCATTTTAAGGTGTGTGGTTGATAGTATTTTAAACCTCCTTCCATATGACCTCCCATTGGGGATGGTTTTAAAAGTATGAAGAATATGATGGACCAAAAGAGTATATTTATAATTAATGTTTATTCAAGTATTATTGGTTGTAGTAAATTCTTGATCTTCCTTGATGGACAGGTGAAAGGGACCAATGGTGCTTCACATATTCCAACCTTGACATGGAATCTATTATGAGTTATAAAACTTAATGATGCAAGTTTACATGTTGTTTTCTCCATGGAAGGTGTAAGATGGTGTAAAGAGCTATGTTTCTTTCTAAGGGTGTTCATGTGGACATTGTGTTTCAACTCAATGCATGCATTACTTAATACAATAATTATTTTCTTCCCAAAATAAAGAGATCCGCAAAGTCTATACTTTCACCATTGGAACTAGTAGCAAAGAAGAGTGATGTACATACTTTCAATGAATATATTTTATGGGTAGTGAAGTGAGCTCTTAATTTAGAGATAAAGTTACATACAAAGGAGACAATGTTATGGCACCAGATAATGGTCCATATAGATGAGAAGGGTCTAAGAATATTGAAAATAAAAATCTTGTTTAGTGAATGACTAATTGTACTCTTGAATTTTATTTATATGAATATTATAAAATTTATGAGGTGTTGGACTTGATTCATTTAAATACATTTGATCCTATTAATTTTCTTTGGTTTCTAATTCTTTGTACTATGTATTTTTATAGATAAGTATTCTAGGACATGGGTGTACTTTCTCAAAATCAAATATGAATTATTTAGTCAATTTAAGAAGTTTAAGGCTCTTTTGAAAAAATAGATTAGTAAGATGATTAAGGTTTTGATGATTAACAATAGTGGTGAGTTTTGTCCTATAAATATTGATATATTATGTAAGAAGAACATAATTGAAAGACATAATGCAACTCCATATACCCCTCAATAAAATGAAATTGCAAAAATAATTAATAAGACAATAATGAAGGCTAAGAGCAGGCTTAGTGGAGTCATCATAGAGAAAAATTTCTAGGTAGAAGTGGTTGATATAGTTTTCTATTTAATTGAGTCTCCCACATCAACTCTTCCTTACAAGAACCTTTTGGAGGCTTGGATAGGAAAAATCCCTCATTATAGCATCTTCATGTATTTGGTTGTGAGGTATATGCACATGTGCCTAAGGAGAAGTAATCAAATTTAGAGAGAACAAGGCAGTGAAATAATCTTCATTAACTATGGTTTAGTGTGAAAGAGTACAAGCTTTGTGACTTGATGGTTGAGAGAGATATATAGTAGAAGTGTTATTTTTATTGAAATTAAACCTTCTTTTGTAATATTGCAACTAGAAGAGGATGGTAAGATATGTGGTTTAGCTACCCTTTAAGTCTAAGAAGGTTAAAATCAAGCTTGTGAATAATTTAAAGAGGAGAGATCAAATAGTTTTGGTGGTTTTTGAAGAGGAGATAGAACCCCACCTCAACTCTTGATGAGGTCCACTTTACAAAGACAACAACCAAGAATGTATACCCTTTTCTTTAGAAAAAAAATATTTTTTCTTTGATTACAAATAGTGGTGGGCCTAGAACTATGAAGGAGGTGGTGGATGTGGGTGATTTAGAGTCTTAGAGAGTGATTATAGATGAGTTGGTTGCATTGAAAAATATTGACACATGGGACTTGGGTATTGCTTCCCAATGGATGAAATATTGTTAGATTCAAATGAGTATTCAAGAAGAAGTTAGGCTCGGATGGAAGTACTAAAAAGTACAAGGTGAGGTTGGTTGTAAAAATATATTCTCAAGTTGAGGGGATAGAATTATGTGAGATTTTTTCTCCAATAGCAAAGTTGACATCTATCAAGTTCTCATTATTTTTAGTAATATCCTTTGATTTAGAGATAGAATAGATGAATGTGAAGACAACATAATAGTCGCATGGTGACTTGGAGGAAGAGATCTACATGTAACGATGAGAGAACTATGTTGTTAAAGGAAATGTTTTTTTTTATATTGAAAACATCTTTTTATGGTCTCAAATAGTCTCCTAAGATGTGGTACCAAGATTTGTATTCTTTTGTGTTGGGATTGGAATTTATAAGAGAAAAATTAGATCATTGTGTTTACTATAAATTGGATTATGATTGATTCCTTGTTACCACATTATACATAGATATGCTCTTTTTGGCAAGAATAAGGATGTGTTTTTTAATTTGAAGTCTCAGTTTTTTATCATAATTTGAGAAGGAATTTAAGGCTACCAAGTGTATCTTGGTGTGGAGATCAGAAGAGATATAATGAATAGAAAATTTTGGTTGGTCCAAAGTAAGTGTGTGAACTTTGTGCTATAGCATTTCAACATGGTAGATAGTAGATCATTAAGTGTTTCTATTTCTATGGGAATAAAAATTTCAATTGATCAATGTGCTATAACACCTATAGAGATTGAGGTTATGGCTCATGTTCCTTATGCAAGTGCAATTGAGATTTTGGTGTATGTTATGGTCTATACTAGCCTAGACAATACCCAAATAATGAGATTCTTGAGTCATTTTATGTCTAATTTTGGATGACATTATTAGGATGTAATGAAGATGGTCTTTAAGTATTTGCAAGGTACTTCAAAGTACTATATTTTGTATCATGGTAATCCTATAGAGGCTTAACACTCAATGCATACTCATGGTGATGCCAATAATAGATGATCCACTAGTGGATATAATTTCAATTTATTTGTTGGTGTTATTAATCAGATGGGTAAGTGATAGGTATAAATTGAGTGCAAATAGAAAAAATGGTAATTGTTAGGAAAAGTTCAAAATGACTCTTGAAACAAGATAGAAATTTTAGAAACATAAACAGGTAGGTTAAAGTATGTGATTTAACAAGTTTTTAAGGAAATTTGATGTATTTTTGGATGAAAAACATGGAATAAGATTACAACAATCTCACTAAAAGGTGAAAACAAGGGTAAACAAGATTGAGCTATAGAAAGTACAAAGAAATAAAACTAAATAATTATAATTTTGGAACCTACACATCGTCAACAAACTTAGAAGACATGGTAATGCAATTCATATGTATATATTTAAAGCATACATCTAGTGGTCTTTTTTATTTCATTCAAGTTTCAATGCTCACTAGTCACCTTGTCTATTGTTTATTTTCCTTCAAAATTGACTCAAATGTGTCACAATCATAAAAATTCTCAATTAACCATATTATAATGATAAAATTAGCATAGCCATGCTATTTTCCTTCATCTTGATAGAAATGTCTTGATTTGGAAACTATCAATAAGTGGCATACTCTTGTGATAGACTTGAAACTCATAACTTGAACACTATTCATCCCTATTTCACCTTTATTTTTATTAATTCCTAGAGATTCATTCCCTTCCTCAATATCCACACTTTATCTCTTAATATTATTTTTAAAGTATACAAGATTGACCCAAGTAAACCTTGGAAGCACAAAAATGACCCTTGGAATCTATGAATAAAATAATTAAATATCATTGTTCCTACCTCCTTCCTAATAATTGTTATGAGTTGATTGAACACATATCTTGTGTGATGTGTTGTTTTGTCATTGTATTTAAAGAGATTTATCATACATTTAAGATCATGCAAGGGTAAAAGGTGAATTTATATGAAGATTCACTAAAGAACACTTCAACCCTAAAGAGCAATAAAGGAATCAAATCTATAAATCATCTTATAGGTCATCTATATGTATGTGAATGTTATCATCAATCTTTCTCAATGTTATTGTTAATTTGGTCCTCCAAGGGGTTTGACCTAGGAGAAATTTTCCATCTATCAAGTCAACAAACTCAAAGGTGTCTCTAAACATTGCCTTGACAAATTTGGATATCTAGAATATGAAGGAAACAAGATACTTAGATGTGCTTTCTATTAAAACAAGTGCACATGGCTCAAATCAAATATATGCATTAGATTGTGCTCATAGTAGTTCAGTTCAACATCATAGGGCACAAGATCAATCTACATGATTTTCTAAGATAACATGGATTTTAAGGAGATAATGGATACAAACAAATAATTTTTTACCAATGGCAAAGTGATCCAACATAGCATCAACAACATATCTTCATCTTCAATTATAGAACTGTCAATCAGATTGCACCCGAACGCTTGAATAATTAAATTCAGCAATCTGTTGAAACATGGAATGATTCTCAGGCCTGTGGGTTGCCTAAAACTGAGAATCAATCTCCAGAGAGGGCTGGTTCCCTGATAAAAACTAATTGACTTGGCTGGGAAAGAGGTAGAAAGACTAAGTCTGAATTCTAAACTATAAAGCTGTTAATTTATGGTGATGCACCGAAGAATCCAACTTGCAGACTTAACTCACAGAACAATTACTCACTATTTTTATTCGCACAACCAGATCTGGAAGTTTAAACACTTGAATACTTTAAACAAAGGTTATTAAAGAAACAATCACAGAAGGGAAATACAATTTCCACAACTAGACTGTTTGATCATTGATCAACACAATGTTTAACCAGTGGATTTAAACCTGGATGCATACAAATTCACTAAGGAGACAGAAATATTTAAAGGTTTCAAAAACTGCAACACAATAATTACTTCGATCAATCCCACATGACAAAGATGCTTGAAACTTGAAGGCAAATTCTAAAATACTGAAAATTGAAGGAATTCTCTGCAATAACACGATTTGAACCTGTAAAAACACTGCTGTATTAATCTGTAAATAAATGCTGAGTTACAAGATAGTCTTCTTTGCTGAAGGCAAAGGCAGAAAACAAGAACTAGAATGAAAAACAGTTAAGTTTTTCAATATATACAAAAACCTCTCCAAAAGGCATGCAAAAAGAACTGAAAGTCATCAGAAAGTGAAAAGATGACAATTACAATGTGAAATCCGAGCACAAGTGAAAATCTCCTGAAAAAGTGGCCAAACTCAAGTAAAAATGAGTCCAATTAAGCTCAAATTCACTGCCAAGTCGTAACTGATACATGCACCATTCCAACTGAACTGCAACTCCCTGAAAAAGTGGCTCAAAGCATGCAAAACTGCCTCGTTTTTATCAACTTCGCCCATAGGAACTGAAACTCCACTTCTATTACATATGCACGATAAAAATATCTAACACCCTCAGTTAACTTTGCCTGATATAATATCTTTAAATTGTATTAAGATATCTATAATTTGCATGTTTAAAATAACTAATTTATTAAATGATTTGTGGTATATCATTTAACAAATTAGCTATTCATTGAATAATGCAAATTATAAATATAATAATGCAATTGGAAGATTGGTCGACCAACATTCTTTTAATAAAAATTAAACACATTATCTCCTCCATGATTATAAGGCGACCACATCATTTAAAATATTCGGCCACACCATTTCTTCAATAATACAAAGGCGACCACATCATTTAAAATATTCTTTTGACTTGGAGAAATGACCCAAAAACATCAACCCTAAAAAACATAATCATTCTCACATTTGACATGAAGTTTCTGGAAGAAACTGGCCGCCACTCCGAGTAGGGTTCCAAGCTCGACTCATGCAATTTTCTGTCGATTTCCATGATCTTTTGACATATTCTGGGCGTCACAGGTAAAAGGAACTTATTTGCCACAAATCTGAGCTCTTTTTGGGCATTTATATGGAAATTTCGCTATCTTATGGGCGCGATTATGATAGTATTCTGATATTTTGTCATCTGCTTTTGTCCTCTGTTAAAATCTCTTTCCATTGAGGTCGATGCTGGAAGAATGATCTGAAGAGAGCCAGTATAAAAATGAAACCTCATAAAAACGTGGTAAGCTTTCATATCTCTGTCATTGAATTTTAAACAAAAATCTTCAGCTAAGAATGGATACAAGCATCAGATATCTCTGCCTTTGGCCGTGGCTTCACTATTCTAGTAATTTCTTAGCAATTTTTGGGCTTTGACCATGTATTTTAGCAAGTTTCTGGAGATTCCTGACTACGGCTATGAGTTATTTCCAAATTCTTTCTTTGTTATCTATACCCCTGAAAGGAACTGTAATAATGCTCAGCTTTTGGGTGTGTGAAATTATTTCTCCAGGCCGCACTACACTCTGCACTCTCATTTCCTGAATAGTTGCTTTTATACCTATGACTGAAACAGCTCCATATTTGTTCTGACAAAGCTTTGACCTTGGTTCAAACAGGCCGCGGCCTCACAGCATCATGGGTACTGCTAATAATACTCTGTTTCTGTATCTCTGTGTTTGAAACTTCAAATATTTATAAAGCAAGGAAAATGTATTCTTCAGTTCGAAACTTCATCTGGGTATATTTGAAAACTCCTCTTCAAGAAATGGTTTGATTTTTCTGGATTTTTGAGTAAAAGACATGCTCCAAATAATGAAACAACATTACTGTGCTGGGTATTCCTCCATCCGGGCATTCTAAAATTTGCGTGCTTTTACATTGCCTGGAGTGGTGACTTAATGTTCTTCCTGTGTGTTAATTCGGGCTACCATTGAATAATTTTGAGTTTGAACACTGACCTTTTTGCATGGTTTGGAAACACGGTTGCCACAAAATATTTTGGTAAATATTTTCACCCTTAAATCTGTCGCTTTGCCTCACTATTAAGCTCGAAACTTATCATTCTCCAATGGGTATTACTCTTTAAGCGCGCTGTCTTCTAATGTATTTTCTGTAGCATTCATTCTTGGATATATTTCTTTGATAGAAGAGGCCGTGGTTCATTAAACCTTGCTATGAATGAAATTCACCTTTCCGTATCTAGGTATAAACAGTGTATTTAACTTGTTACCCTGCACCTTCATGGCTTTACTGAACAAACTCTAAACCCCTGCATTTCCTTCATACCCAGACATTCTTATTGTGTGTGCTTGACCTGTATGTTATATGCTTGCTTTGATAATCTTAGTTTAAGCAAGTAATTGCCTACTCAGCCATTTCATAACCTATCATTTCTGCTGAAGGCAAACTGTATGTTGACAAATTTCCTTTGATGTTGATTGGATATTAACACAAACCCCAGTCATCATTTCTGTACCCAGAAATCTCTGTATGTTACTCAACCTTCTACTGTTCACAACTTGAGGCATTTCTGTGTTGGCTCGGCTTTTGATATATGGCTTTAGTCATGCTTCCATTTCTGTCATTGAAGCTGCTATGGTAAATGCCCTTTCTTGACAGGAGGTGATGACTGCCAACAACGTACTAGTAATGCACATTTAAATTGCTAAAGAGAAAACATGCTTGAAATTGCTAATTAAGCACTGCTTTTCCAGCTAAATCATCATTGGAAACAAAAGCTGCATTCTGATTTTGCTCAATTTTGTATTTGACAGTTATAAAACATTTCAAATACCTATGCACATATTTTGTATTTAGATTTCAATGCTGTGCATAACTCGTAAGCACTTTACCTTTCATTTTGTGCCTGTCTTAGTCACCAAGATTGTTGTTCTTTCTACTTGTGCACTGTAATCTAATCTTCTCCACTGTCATGCCTCTTAATTTTTCTGGTAAAATCATTAAAAACCGAGACAAAAAATAGATTAAAAGACCCCTCTTGTCATGAAACAGTGGCTGGGCGCAGCTTGGCACACTGAATATTTATCATTTAAAATGCTGTCTCTATTATGATGCTGGAATTATATCTTTACAAAAGAAGCAATGAAAAACTTGAACCATTATATGAAAAACTTGAAGCTCCCTGTATATGAACTGCTTCCTTGCTTCATCTGTTAAGTGTCATTGGTTAGAGTGAATACCACCTGATACTCCATTAAAGAAATATCCTTGCATGCTTAACATTGCTGTCAACATTTTCCGCTTTTTTCATGGTGAATAACCTCCCAATTAACATCTACAATCATGCATGAGACTGTACAATAGTTTCAAACTGCTCCATAAAATAGTGATTTTCATGCTTTATATAAATCACTAACTATCTACTTTCATTCTTTCATTGGGCATTCTACTTCACAATGAGAAAGTATTATATGAAACTTATTTCCTCTGTTACCTTAAAAATGACTCAACTGTAAATGCTTTACCAAAACATCAAAACAGCATTGTTCTTGTCATTGTAATTGCTGAACATGGAAATTCTCCATAACGCTGAAATTAATCTGTTATCTTGAATCTCCTGTAGACAGTGCATGCACTTGGTGGTGTAAGAAACAAAATAAAATACTGAATGCTCTGTTATCTGTCATGATACTTTGCTATTCCTTTGATTTTTCTGGAAATTGTAACTGCTCAATCATTTCAAATATGCTGATTTAGACTGTTTTAATCATTTGATATTACTATACTGTATTCCTTTTCTGGCTCTTGTAATTGAAAATCTGATATGCCGGGCTCAACCCTTGTGGGAGCCCGTTTCACTCCACATATCAGCTGAATGAATTCGAATATGAAAAACCTGCTCCTGCACACTGAAACAAACATGTTAGCAAAATAAAAGAAGCTGAAAGCTTCCATTGTATTATGCCTTTCTGCTGATTTCTTGCAATCATCTGATGAATGCTCGGTTTAACGCAATTACATTTCTAATATAGGTAAGACAGAAGGTAATTAAATTATTTATTTTTGATTTTGCAGGTATGCGGAGCGATGAAGCGAGGCTGCAACTGCTTGAAGGCTCGATGGCTAAAAGCACCAACGAAGTGATTCGCCGTAACAGCAATGATGAATTGCTTTCTTTTTTACGCTGCTGCAGTGTGGCCTGTGTTTAGATTTAGTATATTTTTTTGATTGTGAAAGAATCTCAGTTACTCTCGCGGCTTGTGCGAGATTCAGCATTTTCACGAAATGAATAAAAGTACTATTATGCAAATTTTCTTAATTTTCTGTTTTAAACATTTGCACAACAAACTTATGACACATTTGTAAGATGATTTCATGATGATTCAAAACACTTTATCAGCAAAATTTGGAAAAATTTATTATACCAGGCATACTCCTCTGTACAGGACGTACAAAGCGAAGGGCAATTTAGCTCTAAGTAACCTATCCTTCTCATTTTGAATTTTTTTTTTATTAACAATTGCATCACAGCTCATAAATATGTTTATTTGAAATGGTATTTCCTTTACAAATCCTATGGAAGTTTTATGCTAATTGATGATACAAAAAAATATGATGAGAACTCTCTTTTTGGTCTCATTTGGATTTCTTTTGTGTATCCTTGAGTGCATACTACACTATATATTCAACAAAAACATGATTTAGATATACCTAAGGATGAAGAAAAGCATGATATCTCTTATAATTTTTACTTGGTATATGGTAAGATGATGTATCATTTGTTGACGATACACCACATCATATTTAACAAAAACACCAAAAAACCAAAAACACAGAAAACAAACAAAACAGTGTGATTTGAGAAACAGGGGAAACTAATTTTCTACAACTAGGGTTGACCATCTAGAATGGTACATTGATACTTATGTACAAAGATTTACACCATAGGATGGTACTAGCAAAATATTACACAATCATTTCACATATGAAATTTGACTTATCCTTCACCAAGTTATTTGGGGTCACCTTGTTTTACAAAGTATGATGGTAAAGGTGATCAATTGCTCCATCTAAGAACATTCACTACTATATGCTTTAATTTTTTCATCAAGTTCAATTACTTGCCAAATTATTTCCAACAACCTTGAGTGATCATGATTTTACATGGTTTTATTCCCTACCTCATGTTTTTATCACCTTTTTTTGGGGAATTAGCTACTATTTTTATAAATTGCTTTCATTAGAATTGAGACTGAGACATGTATCAAACAAGTAATCAAATGCAATTAATAAGAACATAAACTAATTCAAGTTTCTATCATAAGATTTCAATCTTCTATTACTAATATGAGATATATGTTATGATGTCACTTGAGCCCCAACATTTATTTATTGATGGTTTACTTGCCCTCCTAAAAGATAGGTGTGTTCCAAGGTTTATCATTCATTTTCATATTTATGTGATAGTGTATGTAAATGCAAGTGCTTTATTAGAATATCAAAAAGAGGTATCAATGTATTTCTAGCACTTTCACCTCATTATCACATTCAAAAAATGGAGGCAATGAGCATGTACCTAATGATAATCATGATGATCATAATGCACTTACCAAACAAATTTATTTAGAGAATCACGACACTATGATAAGATACGAAGGTAAAATTTTCATGTTAGATTCACATGCACATAATAGTGGGGGTAAAATGTAATGTTAAATTAAGTGGAGCTATTTCCCATTTAATGGTATCCTTGCCTTGATGGCAATATATTAATGTAATAATGCAATAACATATCAACAAGTGACCTACTCTTGTGATAGACTTATATGTATTCATCCTTATTTCACCTTGTTTTGCATTAATTCTTGTATACGTGTTCCCTACCTCAAGATCACCACTTATCCCTTGAAATCATTTATGTAATATGCTAGTTTGACCCAAAGTGTCATGCCCACCCATATACACATATACAAAATGGGCATAAACACAATGCAACTAACATTTTTTTTGTGTTATGACACTAAAATTCTAAGGGTTACACCACTAACCATAGTGAATTATGTGCACTCAACATTTTTGCATGTGTAAACAGAATGAGGGCACACCACTCATAGCAAAGAGAAATGATAACAAAAGCAGGTGTGATAGAACCCCATTCATAACACCCTAGAAAAGTGAAGATAATCTATCAAGGTGTGAACATGATTATGCATGGCATCGTGAAGGGAAAAGTTCATGAGTATTTTCCCTCTAAGCTTCCTAAGAGGAAGCAATAAATTTTCATCGACTTATAACGACTTGACCAATAAATTCTAAGGGTCCAAAAATAATAAACAAATATGATTTAATAATGGATCTAACTATGCATCTAACATTATTTTAATAGTCTTTAAACTCGATTTATAATTAAATAAAATTGATGTAAAATGTTTCAACCCAAAATTTGATTTGCAATAAATAGAATAAATTCATGAAGCAAATATATAGTTATGTACTACATAAATAAATCAACTTAAAGGTGGCTAAAAAGTTTAGACAAATTTTATGATACATCTTTCTATATTAATCAATAAACAAAAATCATTAATTATTATTTTATTCTGCAATATTTTAAATTTTTATCTAATTACTTATTTCGATATAATTGAAGTATGATTACTTTCTAGTTTATTTCTTGTTATGCAATCTTACATTTAAAACATAAATGACAATACATAACAAATAAATTGGCATAAATTCACATCACTTAAACAAGTCATCAAATAAGAGATTAGTTAGCTATAGCTTATATAGCTAACTAATCAAATACTAATAAGATAAACCCATCATTTACCCACCAATCTCATTTTATGAATTTTAGTCATAAACCAAGGAGCTAAACAAGAACTACAATAACTTTTATATTATCTAATTATGATATTTAGATATGTTGTGGCAAAACATACTAATAAACATCATTATTTTCAATTATTAAATTTGTTTAACTCATTCACCCAAGTGTAGTACACAATGATATTATAAAAACAACCCCAAAAATCCAAGGCATTAAAATTCAAATTTCAAAGTTCCCAACCCCCTACCCACTAATAGTCATGAATTGGCTTGACATGTCTAACAACATGTTGCTATGTCCTACTTAAAGACATCCATTGTGCATTTAAAATCATGCAAAGATGCAAAGACAATTATTAAGAAGGATCATTAGAGCACACTTCAACTCTAATAGGCAATAAAGGGATTGAATTTGCATTGTCATCACATATGTCATTTACATGTCTACATCTTGTCCTCTTTTCATCGTCATTAATTTGTTCCACCAAGAGGTTTGACTTAAAAGGGCCCATATACCTATCAAGTCAACAAACTTTTCAAAGGTATCTCTAGACATTGCCTTGCCAAATTCAAATATCTTTAAGGTAAAGGTGAATAAATTCTTAATCGCACTTTTTTGTCAAATTATTTGTGATAGGTAAGATTAACCTCCTAAAACGTAGGATCAATTTGCATTGATTTATATAACACTACGTATTCCATAAAGCATAGCAAATAAAGGTTATTATTATTTTTTTTACAATCACAAATTGATCCTACATAATATCAATACTACCAAACTGCCATCAAAATAAAACAATTTTTTTTTTAAATGATCCAACACTCTTTTCCTTTTACTTCCATTTCAAATTATATATCCTAGCTTTGTTAATTGATTGGATTTATTTAACTGAGTTAACATTATTAGTTATTATGTGTAATAACTATGTAGTCTTTATTTCCTTGGCACTTATGTAATAAATCTAACTATAAATTGATATTTCCTTTCCTATCGTGTACATCCTTCGTAGCTTATTTATGTTGTTTAATGAAACTTTCGATCATTTTAACTCAAAATTCCAATTGGAGAGAGGAAAGTGGGATCATTTGTTTGTATATTTTTTAATTTTTGTATTCTCCTTGCTCATTATATCGTGTTTATTAGCAATATGCACCCTTTATAAATCAATGGTTCATGCAATACGCGCATATTATTTAGGTTGCATCTATTTATAAGCCCCTATCCATCACCTTGAATCATACTTAATGCAACTTTCTGTATATTTATCTGAGATTACAAATCTTTTGGTCAAAATACCAAATCAATTTGTATCCCTGCGAATTTATTTGAATGGGGAAGACTTGAATTTTGGGCAATCTTGAGGCGGAGGAAAACAGCTAATAGACACCAGAGAGGTCGGTGTTCAACTTGCTCCAAGTAACTGATTAGGGTTTAGTCCTACTGAATTATCAAGAACAGCTACAGGAGGAAGGCAATTGCATTTACTTTTGTTGCTTAACTTTCATCGTCATACCACGAATAAAAAATTCAAGTCATTAATGCTAGTATGGTTCATGCATACAATACAATCAGCATTCACTTGTTCTAAACATTAGAAAAGTAGGATGTCAGAAGTGCACAAACTAGTGTCTAGTATCAGAAGAATGGAACTGAATTCTGTAGTTACATTCAAAATCTATATTTCAATGTAACAATCCCTTTATGCAGTATTCAAATTAGATGCTCTTTGTTTAATTTTTTGCATGTTGCAACAATGAAAAATAAAATTGACAAAATTTTATGTTGTAAATATATTTTAAAAGATCATTGCTAATTCAAAGTTTCTTTGGAGGCAAGCTTTGAAACCTGAGAGAGGTGTGGCCTGCAAAGGATTCAACTACCAATGGCAAGGGAGACTCAATCCTATAATTGGCTGTTATAAAATCCCCCCTCTGTGTATAGGCTCCAGTATTGGTGCTTAAGAATGCAACCTTAAAAACTGGTAAAAAGATTTATAAAAACTAAATTATTAAAAACGATGTTAGGTTATAAATAAAAGGCAACTTTTAGTACCATGAAATTAACAGCTATAATGATATTTGAATAATTATTACATTTTATAACGACAAAGTAATGCATGAAATCTTTAATCAGACCTATTAAGCAAAATTAGGAGCATTTATCTTATAAAAGGAATATTGAAACCAAGAAAGATCACTTGTAATCCTATGCCTAAACCCTTTTGCTCAACAAGATATCAAAATTCATCTCATCCCAACTACTAAAATTGCAAATAAAGGAATTGGCGTATATTTGCTTAAAAGACTTGTCATTAAATTTATTTGGTATCAAATGAAATAGAAAACTACACTTTGAAAAATTGAGTTATGGAAAAAAGAAAAAATAGAACTAAATTGTTTGAGTTCGAAAAATTTAAAATAGAACTAAAATGTTTGAGTTCGAAAAATTTCAACGGTAAGTAAAAAATCATAAAAGTAGAGTTTTGGAAAAAATGCCTCTTTATAATTCCAATTTTCTTCTTTGGTCCTACTATAGTTGAAATGACAATTGATATGAAAAGTCAATCTTCACTAATGTGAGCTTTTTTTTCACACTCCATTTCATTAGTCAATCCATCACAAACCACTACATTAAATTTTAGTTCATTCCAGAAAGTTTAATCCCAACTTATACGTGAATAATAAAGCACTTCACTAAATTTTCTAAAAGCAAATGTAGACAATCAAGAAAACTATTAGGATCTGTAAACAGCATTACACACATTGTCTATAGAGTCAGTAGAGAATGCAGTGAGGCATCCTGACTTAAATTCATGTAATTGGTGGTGAAGATGAATCCTGGCGATCAATGGAGGACTTGGACACCTCAATGACAGATGGGTGCTCCTCAGAGCAACTATGACCATCATCACTAAACATGCCAGGTCTCATTTTCTGCACTTCATCATGGGTGTATATCAAAATTTTGCATACCATGTTACAGAACTCCCTGCAAGATATGAAAACACTATTGTTGAGAAAAATGTATATTTAAGATGGCAACCACTGAATAAGATTTCTAAGATATGAGAATGTGATCATTACAAATTTATAATCTGACAAAAAAATTCAAGAGCATATGAAAAAACTTAATCATAAAGATACTCACTGCCAAGGATCATCCCCAACAAGCATCATATCATCCTCACTGTCAGTGTAAACAACTTGCCACCCCTTGTCAGGATCATTTAGTAGACCTTCCATATTGAACAGACGCTCTAATTCTCTGATCAGTTGATCATACCCATCAAGCTTTGAGAGATCAACTGCTCTCCCAACTACATTCCCTTGTTTATGTACCTACACCATATTCATCAGAATTTTCAGAGAAATAGAATGGAGGCATCACAGATAAGAAGGCAGTAAAAACTACATGCAAGATCAAAGAAAAATTCATGAAATAATAACAGCTAAATGAACACACTTTTGTACATTTACGCCCCGAAGCCTGAATTAAGTTTGGAACATTGGAAACTGTCTGTACAGTAATTTGCTCTTCTGAACCCTCCAGACCTTTTGGTTGGTCATTCTGCTTAAGAGAATCAGTTGTAGGATCGTCAGGATTTTGTAAGGTGGATGACTTGATAGTTCTATCATTGCCACATGTTGCAGGTGAACCTTCTTGGGTAACATGATCAGAAGGGGCACTGCTGCTAATAGTGTCAGCCATACAAGAAGGTTCCTCAATTAAAGAGAAACCAAAGAGCTTACAACTTTGCTTTTCTTGGATTCCACCTCGGTCAGTTCCTGTAGAAAGTTGATGCTGTTTGCCAGATGCTTCTGTCAATTTACTCTGTCTCTCTGAAGAGCCATTAGAGGGAAAGTTAGCTTGGTACAAGGAAGGTGAGGTACCTTGAGAAACACAAGGTAAGACTGAGGTAGACTGCCATCCAACTGTCATTCTGGGAACATCAAACTGTGCTGAACTGCCATGGTTAAATAGCTGCCAATGATCCCCATAGAGATCGTTTGTTTCAGAACCTGTCATTCTGTAACCTGGATATCTGCCTGATGAGCGCAAATCTGGACCAATTTTCTCTCTAGAATCAAAGGGAGAAGACCTTGATGAAGTTATTGGAATCAATGGTGGTCTTTGACCGTCCATGGGGAGCATGGCAGTATTCTCTCCACCATGTGATTGAAGCAAAAAACTTGAATGAGGCTTGTTTGTATTTGAGAATTGTGCATATGGATATTCCATAGTAATTAGCCTGTCAGATCCATATGAATCGCCAAAATCTTTATCACAGAATATTTCTGGGAAAGGAGCAATATTAGACCTTCCTAGCGAAGACCAATTTTTATGACCAGCCCATGCTCCTCCGAATCCTTTAGCCACACCCTCACGTCTCTTGCAATCCCAGAGTTGATCTTTAATCAAGTCAACTCCAGTCCTTGCATGAGGGGGCTTTGAAGACATAATTTCTTGACCTTGCAAGACCTTTTGTAATCTTACAGATTCACTAAAGTCTGACAATCTACTTGGAATCTCAGATCTTCCTTGTGAAGACCAAATTTCATTACCAAGTCGTGATGTTTGAAAACCTTCAGGTACCACATCACGACCCCGCTGATCTGATGCTGGACCTTTCATCAACTCAGCTCCATCACTTCGTATAGGAGCATTATAAAAAACTTTTTCTTGACCTTGCAAGACCTTTTGGAATCTTATTGATTCCCCAAAGTCCAATAGCCTACCCGCATCTGCAATCACATTAAACATTTGCATTACAATCTAGACACCAGAATTTTTATTCCTGTTCCTTTATCATAGGACTTAGAATCAACAACTCATACCGGGCAAGGCAACATCTACTGTTGCAGTAGATGGCGTTGTTTTTAATCTCTTCAGTCTTGTACCAGATGAAACATTCAACCCTGCAACTCCAATAGATGGCTCAATTTCCCATGGAGAAACTCTTTCCTGCCGCTCATTTCCAGTATGTTCATCCCATTTGACCTATATATTAACAACCAAAATGAAATATAAGTTAGAAATTTAACAAGCATGAATCACCTCTTTAATCAAGAAATCAAATTTTATATGGCCATTGTGTAACCCTTTGCCTAAGCAAGAAATAGTCCCTAAGAAAAAATTCAATATAACTGGCACGCACTGTTAAGTACATCTTCTCCAGGATTACAAAGTGGCCTGCTGCATTAAGCAATGGAAATACTTTCTTCAAAATGTATGTTCTTAATATAAAGTTTAAACCAAATAATATAAAGTTTAAACCAATTATTACAATTTATTAAGAATTATGAATGTTAATTTAGCACTCGCTAACAAATAGTTGACTCCACTCAATTTTTAAATTTACTAGAGAAAACTTCTGGTATGGATTGGCATCCTAGAGAAATTTCAAAAGACCACACGAAAAGAGAATAAGATTACAAGGCAGCAAGAAATCTTAAGTTTTAACTATCATAAGTTGCCATAAACTCAAAAAAGTAAGAAGACAACTCCTTTGTCAAATGTTTCTTTTATATAGAATTTTTTAGATAACCCATTAAAAACCAAAGCCTTCTATGTTGATAAGAAACATCTAACTTGAAGATGGTTGCATTATCAAGACCAATGGAGATGACTGAAATTATTTTCACATTAGAAATGTTGTAAGCAGAAACCAAGAGGAGTGGAAGCATTATAGATCTCACAGAATTGACCATACTAAATAATTACTTCAGGAGCTGCCATCAAACACTTCATCGCTAAACTCTCCCTTTTCAAAAACATGAATTGTGCCTGCAGGTAGCAGTGCGAAATTTCTTTCTTAGGTCATTTCTGTCTTGACCCATTATAGTTTAATTATTTATTATTTTAGCTAGTGAGACCCCTAAGAAAAGTCATGAAAGAGCACCCAAAGTCTTACAGAATAAAGACGTCAAAGGGATCTATATAAACAGTAAAAAAGGCCATATTTCAACAGTTTCCTCTAGTACAGCCAACATGAATTTCTCCTGTCTTTCAACTTACAAGGTTAAAAAGAAGTTTCTTTCATATATCAAACATCAAGATAATATAAAGCTCGGTTCAACACTAGGTGTCTGCCTTTTAGGTCGGTTTGCTAAAATTTGCAGTATAGAAGCAAACCGCTTGCTTGTGACTAGTGTTACCAGAATTATTTGGTTTAGTAAGAGCATCAAGACTTTATCAGATATTATAGTGAAAGGAAAGCTCAATTCTTGGAAAGAGATTTTGTATATTTTCAAAGATTCCTTCTTTCATAGAAAAATATATTCTATGCTTGCTTGCTCTCTGAAAATATTGGTTTTGCCCTTGTTCTGGATTTTGACTCTGAAATCTAGGAAAATGTAAGATAGACTAAAGGTTCCCCTCTCCTGGAAATTTCTTCTAAGAAAACACGTATGCGAAACTTTCTTGTTCAATGAATGTCATTGAAAAGCTTAATTCTAAGTGCACCTTCTTCGGCTATCCTAGAAGATGGGCTGAGAAGTTTGCAATTGTGTGGGGCTCTTGTATCGAACCTAAAAAGTCTTGCTTCAGATGGTTACTTCTGCATCAAAAGGTTGTTGCAGGTTCTGCTTTGACCAAATGTTGTATTCCAGTTGGTGCTTGCTCTAACTGTGGCAAAGAGCAAAAAATACTACTCGTGTTTTTTTCTGATGCATCTATGATTAAACTGTATAGAAAGATAATATTAATGGCATGGTCTATTTGTGCTCGTAAAGAAATCCTGTGGCCTGATGTTTTGTTTGATGTTATCCGCGATTCAGAAGAAGGAAAGCATTTTGTTGTCACGAGAAAACTCTTGCTTGTCTGCCCAATAGAAGTTTTGTTGTTCCATACTACCAGAGGAATAATGATATTTACAAAGGAAAAATAGAATCCACACTAGCTTCAATAGTGAAATTGTGATTTATATTGTTGCTTTACAGGTTGAAATGTTGCTTAGGGTACTAAGTGAACTTCATTAACTATGGCTCAGTGAAGTAGAAATCTTCTTCTCTTGTCAGCTATGGGAGATTCCCAAGAATTTATCAAGAGCCAAACTAGAGTATGGGTATTAGTCACTGAATCATTACCCTAGTGTTATTTCAGAGCATAATGGATGAGGACTCAGGCAAGAGGATGTAGAGGTAGACCTTGAGGACAGTAGGTGGAGATGTCCTTTTGTGCAAGAAAAGGAGGAGAAAAGGGTAAAGAGGTTCAGATTGGTGTCTTAGCTGAAAGCGGTCTTTAGGAATAAAGGGTGGTTTTAGGCAGCAGACAGGAATAATAAGGATCTAATTTATCAAACATTAAATTGTGGCTACTGAAAGAATGTATATGAGGAGCAGAGTCTTTAAGTGCAGGTGGTACGCAAGTTTCCTCTGGTGAATGTAAAGCTAAAATCCAGTTGTAATTGGTCTTCTAATTCTGACCTTGCACTTGCAAATGTCTGTCTTCCTAATTCTGGGTATAGAGAGATGCTCCCTCGAGCTCTTGAGATGATTGCTAAGGAGAGGCTTACGGATGTGGTTGAGAAGGTTACAAGTATCCATTACAGCCTTGGGGAGCCTCATCCAACAGAACTCTTCTAGAAGCCAGAGGCAAAGGGATCTGGCATTTGTGAACAAGGGGCTGTTTGCAGCGATGATGCTACTGTTATGGAAGATAAGGAGGCTTCTGGACCTCTGGACTTCCTAGTTGATTTCGCTGCTTCTTTCTATTATAAGTTTGATATGTAGCTCTTGTTTTGTATAGCGGTTGCCTACTATAGGCCCTAGACCTTCCTTCCAAAATGTAGGTTATATGAGGAATCAAAACTAGCACTTTAGCATTTTGATCTATTTGAATATCCATAGGACATATATCTCTATGTAAACCTCTCATACCACTATAGAAAATAAAGCAAACAAAAATCTGTAAACTGGTTTGGCAACCCTCCAAAAGGTTGTTAAGCACAAAATTTACATACTCAAAAGAATCCATCTAGCACATGGTGTGACACTGGTGGTCATCTCACTATGTGTATCATTGAATAAATCCAACCATCTACTAGCCCTAAGACTACCATATCAAGAGTCAGTAATAGAATTCAATTTCAACATGGGTCATTGAGGGCATAACCCCTCACATCATAATCTTATCAACAAACAAAAGCATAAAACTTAAAGATTAGGAGGCACCAGAAGCCAAATAACATAAACTCTGTAACCATACTCCATTCACACCATTGACTTTCAACCAATATCTGCCACCAACCACAAACCCTCATCCTGGACCTTGTCATCACTATACCGATTAGTGATCTGCCTGAGACAAAGATTGTGAAGGTTACCATATTAGGTGCACGGCCACAAATATCATTAACACAACAAAACACTTCTTCAATAGAAGTACCCAAACCATCTGAAAATCATCAAAGCCCAAAACAAGTTTCAAAAAATTGGGAACCTGCATGGGATTCTACTTCATCATAGAACCAGCATGAGACAATTATTGAATCTGATTTTCCTAAATTGGCTCCTCCTCAAAGACCCAAATCTCCTTTTTCAAATTCTCAAATTCCTCAATAAGAAACAACAACAGTCAATCTACAGAAATAAGCATTAAAAACGAGAGACCAGGGGCACAATAAGGAAATTTAATCATGGCAGAAGTGACATGCTCACTTAAAATAAGAGAATCTTGACAGGTTCATCTCATCCCAAATACAATTCCTAGCAGCAAGAAGATTAGCTCTCATGCATCCAATGATCCAGGCCTAATTAAACCCAGAGATAGCAATAGCATTTTTGAAAGTAGAATTCCTGACACACAAGTGTCCTTTGGGTCATCATGGATAGGATTGAGAACGAAGGGTTTTAATGGTAATAGGATACTTCAAATTCTGAAATTTACTTATCATACCAGTAGGAGCAACATGACAATTTCCCAACAAATTTTGATATTGGTCCTCAAGGTCAAGATGGGAATTTTTATCACGCTCAAGGGCAGAATTATTGGTCCAAATATTGGAGAGAGTTTTCAATTTTTGGGCATCCAGATTAGCCATTAATTTGCCAGCATTTAGGCTCAAACTCTGGCATTCCGATTAGAGCATTTCCTCATTATGAGAAACCAGAAATTGCAAATAAAAACCCCAACCCCACTAAATAGAATAAAAAGAAAAAATGAGAGATAAACCCACCAGAGTTACAAATAAAACATGGAGATAAAGGGCCAACCTTAGAAAGCACAAACTACAGGAATAAATATCAGCTGTTGTTTGAGCATCCCCTAGTTTCTTCTATCTTCCACAATCCCATCTGACCTGAGCTCTATCATCATAAAGTTCTCCCATCACCAAACCATTTGCAACATAGAAGAAAACAACACTAAAGCCAAGTAGGAATGACATTGTAATGAGAAGTCTTATTACCAAAAAAATTGCATATGCCTGCACACGTGAACAAGAGGTAAGTCCTTAGTTGAAATGACAGTCATAATCGTGGTAGAGGGAATAAGGGTGCAATTATGAGGATGAAAAGAAACTCAATGCAAGGAAAACCCAAACAAGGGCATCATCCTAGGCTTAAACATTAAAATAAACTTTTAAGGGATGATCATTGCCTCATCTAGAGCCTTAATATTTTTCTTCATCTATGATACATGGCAAGCCTATTGTAAACCTAACACTAAATAGATCTCCCTCAAATAACTTCTTCACTAAGAATGTGTTAGTGAGGCTCAAAAAATTGGAGATGAAAAATTCTATTAAGTTAAATAAAGAAATTCACAACAACTTAGGAGATTCACCAATTGTCCTAGCCATTCTTGCTCCACAACTAAGAAGATGTCGATTTGGTAAGAATGTGCACAGCCTAGTTTAGCTCACAGAGGCGATACCTTGGGGTAGGAATTCTTCAAGCCTCTGAAGAAGGAATTGAATATTTTGGTGAGTGTGTTGAATCTTCCAATTCTTTAGGCTCTTTTCTAGAAAGAAGACCATTTACCAAAACCTCAAAATTTGTTTCAATAACAACCTTCCTGAAATGATATGAGCAAGCAAGAATCACCAAATTGCCAGCACTTTTGCCACATTGTTAGTGGCCACACCCAACTGCTAACAATATATAAAAAGGTTGTCCCATCAGTATACTGACAAGTCCCTTTGGTTCTCACAGCTCTAGGTTACCACTCAAGGCCCCACTAGACCAAATTTTAACCCAAGATTGTTTCAGCTTACTTAACATCACTTTCTTGATTTTCATTTTAGCAGACCCCAGAATTGGGGGAGGGGAGGCATTGGAATCCCAACTTGCTCAAGATTCAGACCACATTCATTGAAACCGCACAAGGTGAGAACCCCAAGCCCTCATGGATTCATTAATGCACTTCAAAATCCTGCAAACCGAACAGATTCGTAAGCTTACTCCTTCAAAGATTACACAGCTTTTCTCAAAGGAAAATGTTCTATCTTAAGAACCCTGGACCTAAATTCCAGGCCAACCTCATGCCAATGGATTTGAAAATGGATAGGATCTAATTCCACATACCCACGAAGCTTAAAAAGAAAGAGATGGGTTTTTCAAAGAGAGAGAACCAGATCTGTCAAAGGGACATAGCCAAAGAGTAGTTAAGAAGGAGATGATTAGTGACATCCTCATTTTGCTAGGAGAAAACACATTGACAAGGGCCTGGAAAACATATTTTTCTCAGATTATCATAGCAAAAAATCTTGTTCAAGACAAATAGCCAGGCAAAGGAGTGAATTTCTGCCCATCCTTTAGACCAAAATCTTGTTCCACACAAAGTCAGGCACCCAAAAGGTGGTCCTTTAAAGAATATTGTATCGTCTTCATGCCATAAAGGAGCCCTTCCCCCCCTAGCTTCATTCAAGTTCATCCCCTTGCTCATTGGCTCTGCAAGCTCTCTGTTTCAAAAATTTCAAAAGCTTATTCACTAATTCATCCATATCTTAAACCAGCTACTTCCATCCCAATTTAGAATCCCAACACTCCTTGGGTGGAAGGAGAAAGTCAGCCACCTTGCTCTGGTTTCTGATTTCCAAGGCTCTTCCAAAAGATCCAAATCCAGAAACTCTTACAGGAGTTCTTCCAATTATTCCTCTCAGAACAAAGATTTCTTACAATTATTGATTATCCAAAAGCATAGTAGCCGGGAGACGCGTCTCCTGCCCCCTGAGACGCGTCTCGGAGACGGAGACGCGTTTCCGACACTGTACTAGTCTTTGGAAACGCCTTAGTCAAGCCAGGAGACTTTTCGGCCGTCTCCTGACGTCTCCCACGTCTCCAAAAAAAAAAATCGACATCTCCCGCCGTCTCCCGCGAGGTCTCCCGCCGGTCAAAGGGTCAAACATGTTAAAAAACGCGAATATGTTAAAAAACGCGACTTCAGACCTCATTTTTTCATCACGCGACTGGAGAAAGACTGGAGAAGATAGCGACTAGGCTTTGGACCTTTGGTAAGTGATATTTTTGATTTTTTTTTTAGTTTTTAAACTTTTCATTTCCTCATACAAACTAACGGCAACCCACACAAGAATCTCATTTTTAAGCAAGCCGTATTCTTCAAATTGTTTTATTTAGCATCACCAATAATCTCCAAAATTTTTAAATTCCAAATTACTTTAGTCTTTAAATCTCCACAAGAGTATCGACCCTGTTTTATTTTAAGCAAGATGCCAAGAAAGCTGCTTCCAAAATGATTTTTTTTAACTATAAGCAGTTTGAGTTTAGTCACCAATAATCTCCACAAGTGTATCGCCCCTGTTTAAAATCGTGGAATCCCACGATTTTAAACAGGGGCGATACACTTGTGGAGATTATTGGTGACTAAACTCAAACTGCTTATAGTTAAAAAAAATCATTTTGGAAGCAGCTTTCTTGCTTAAAAATTTAAAATAAAACACACACGAGCTGTAGGTTGTGGTAACCGCTGCCAATCAGACTCAGAAAATATTATGAGATCTGCTTCATTCACCATTGATGTGTATTCTTAGTTAAACTTTAAAAATAGTATAAACTTTAAAAATTAAAAGTGTGCACTATGCTGTGTGCATTGTGAATTTTTTAAAATTTTCTTTCTATATTTGTTGTGTCTAAGACTCTAAACTCTAATGATGATGTCTTTTTGTTTTACTTTTTTTTGTTTTTGTGTAGAATTTGAATCAAGAATGTCGAGTGGGGGAAACAAACAAGGCTTGTATCCGTTGTGGAAGTATGTTGATCGTGTTAAGGGGTCGAAGGGTTCAGGTGGAACAGCCACGATCTCATGCAAATTATGCCCAATGTCATGGCAAGGTACTTACACGAGGGTGAGGGCTCATTTCTTCACATACCTGGAAAAGGTGTTGATCCTTGTATAAATGAGAAGGAAAGATATGAGGCTGTGAGGGATGAAGAAAGGGCTAATGGTAAAGTTTCTAATATGAGCTCTCACGCTTCAACAAACACTGCTGCAAATCAGAATCAAAATATCAATAGAGAGGCAGAGGTGGATGTGTCTTCAAGAGATGTAGCAGCAGAAAGTTCTCACAAGAGGCCACACATTGGTAGCTCAAACCTCATTGGCAGATTATTTGATGTGCAAGGTCGAGATGCGGTTGATGCAGCAATTGCACGCTTCTTTTATGCCAATGGAATACCATTTAATGTTGCTCGATCACCTTTCTATACAGAGATGGTCCAAGCAATCAACAATGCACCAGCTGTATATAGACCACCTATGTATGAAAAGCTTCGCACTACTCTAATTGATAAAGAAAAAATTTGATTAGAGCAACAAACTGCACCATTGAAAAGAGTGTGGGTTTCAGAAGGATGCAGCATTGTGATGGATGGGTGGACGGATACTAGAAACCGTCCACTACTTAATATCATGGTAACATGCAGCAAAGGGCCTTATTTTTTAAGGCATTGGATTGTTCGGGGCATGAAAAAAATGCAAAGTATCTTTATAACCAACTATGTGACGGCATTGAGGAGGTAGGGGCATCAAATGTAGTCCAAATTGTTACAGATGCTGCCCCTGTTTGTAAAGCAGCAGGCATGTTGGTGCAAAAGAAATACAAGCATATATTTTGGACACCATGTTGTGTGCATTCGTTGAATAATGCACTCAAAGATATTGGCAAGTTTGAGTGGGTTTTAGCTCTCATAGAAAAGGGCAGAAAAATTCAAATGTTTATATGCAACCATCACCAAACACAAGCTATTTATCGAAAATTTGCCAAGGTGGAGCTTCTCAAACCAGCTGATACAAGGTTTGCTTCTTATTTTATTCTTCTTCACCATCTTTGTGAAGTGAAAGGTGCTTTGTGTTCCACAGTTGTTAGTGATGTGTGGGCAGCTTGGAGGCAATCTACATCAAATGATGCAATTGAGGTGAGAGGTATGATCCTTGATGACCATTTTTGGGCTGAAGTTAAATTTGTTGTGGACTTTATTCAGCCCATATGTGAGGTGATCAAATTTGCAGATTCAGACAAGCCATGTTTGGGGGAAATTTATGAAGAAATAGATTCCATGTGTGAAAGAATTAAGGAAATAACAGATGCAAAAGATCCTTCACTATATCTTT
This sequence comes from Sequoia sempervirens, assembly GCA_007258455.2. NCBI lineage: Eukaryota > Viridiplantae > Streptophyta > Pinopsida > Cupressales > Cupressaceae > Sequoia > Sequoia sempervirens. Next base: position 123,027 of record VDFB02048131.1, read on the forward strand.
TGATAGAAGAAAAGTTACATGGAAGATGGAACAAACTTAACACACCTCTTCATTGTGCTGCCTATGCCTTAAATCCTAAATGGCATAATATAGAAGAGACCAATAAGAGGGCTCCATATGAGGATAGAGAGGTAATGAAGGGGTTTTGGGCTGCAATAAAAAAGATATATGGCCGAGGTGAGGAAGCATCAGTTATAAGGACTCAATGGAATAAGTTTTCACGTGGGCATGGTGACTTTTCTTCCGTGGAAGCTTTATATGATATGCGAGCAAAGAAAGACCCTATAGAGTGGTGGTGGAACCATGGAGGTGAAACACCTGAATTGCAATCATTTGCAATAAGATTACTCTCACAAGTAGCTAGCTCTTCATCTTGTGAGAGAAATTGGAGTACTTATGGTTTTATTCATTCACTAAAGAGGAACCGATTGGGGTCAAAGAAAGCAGAGAACCTGGTGTACATTCATAGCTCACTTCGCCTTCTCTCTCGTGTAGATCCTGCATACAATGCAGGTCCTTCAGCAAAATGGGACCAAATTTCACCTGATGAAGATGTTGCAGCCATAGTGGATGAAGTGGTTGAACCAGATGGCCTTATTGATTTACCCCCAGTTCTACTACCAGCAGAGGAACCTGAGTTAGAGAGTGATGAGTTTTTGGATAGCCTCATAACTGAGGACCTTGACATGGATGATATTGATGTGATGTAGATGATATGAGATATCTCATATCAGATAGATTTCTGATTTTTGTTTTTTGTTTGCATATCAGCCAATCATTATCAAACTATATTTGAATTTCTGATTTTCAATATGTAATTGAATATGTAATGTCAAATGTGAACTTAGAAGTTAAAACTATGATTATGGAATTTGAAGTATGAACTCTTGACTCTTTGACACAATGTGACAATGACATTTGCCATTTGGATTTGAATTTTCAATTTTGTGTATTTAAAGTTAATGTTCATTCTTAAACTTTACTGCTGCTATTGTTTTGAAAGTTCAATGTCATTATATTTTCAGATTTTCTATATATTATTAATTTTTATATTAAAATAAAAAATGGCGTCTCCAAGTACCCCCGTCTCCTATTTTCAAAAAATGCCGTACCGGTACCAGTACCAGTCTCCCGTACCAGTACCAGTACCAGTCTCGCGGCAACTATGTCCAAAAGAGATTGTTGGAGACCAGAGCTTCCCCTTCTCCTAAGGGCTGGCAGATTAAGGAACCATTACCAACACTAGGGTAATGAAAGGCAGATGCTTATTTCACTTCTTGGATATTTGGCTGACAGGATTCTGCCATAAAAGAATTTAGGACTCTTGGCACTGTCTTGAGGAAAGTTGGTAGCAAGCACCTACAATTGGACAGGTAGCAACGAATACCCAAACCATTATCATTTCTAAGCACGCAAACCTAGTGTCAGTTAACAAGATGTCACTTCCACTTATCAGTAAGGTCATTCCTTTGGAACTGACAAATGAGCCAACCTGTATCTTTGAGAAAACTCTCAAGAGCTGTCAACAAAAAGAAAGAGTAAATGGTCATCTTTAAAAACTAATTTGAGAAGTATCTGCGACCCAAAGTAAACCATCGATGTGAGTCTGTGACCAATGCTTAATTATGTTTTAACATTTTTCTGATAAGCTCGCCTCAAGCAGGCCTTTTGAGGGGAGCAACCCAGAGAGAAATACCCAGATAATTCACTGGCAGGGACAATTCTCTAAAGAGTAGAAAATTTATAAAATTATTCTTCAGATGTGAACATTAGTACTGAAAAGTACCACGTATGAGTAAACTCCATTGATTATTTCCCCAAAAGCTAAAGAGTAAGTATCAGAATATCACCTCTAAATTGATTTTAGCTTCCCCTAACAAGAGCAGATCATTGACAAGCTGGAGGTGAGAGACTCTGAATGATATCATCAATTGAAACTCCATTGAGTTAGCCTTGGCACTTGAAAGAAAGAACAAATCTGCCAAAAACTTCTGCCAAGATAATAAAAAGGTAGGGGAATAAAGGGTCCCCATAACAAAGCTCTTCAGAAGCCTTAAACAAAGGAGCAAGAAACATTTACAAGAACCAAGAAATTAACTGAAGAAATGCAACTGGTCGCCCATTCAATCCAATCCTTACTAAACCAAAGGACTTGAAAATATCAATCAAGAAGTAAAATTCCATTATGTCATAAGCTTTAGATATATCCAGCTTGATAAGCACCAACCAGTTCCTAAATCTACTAAATGAGTGAACAATTTCCTGAGCCACCACATTGTCATCCAAAATTCATAGTCTAGTGGGATAGAGACTCCCTCTAATAAAGTCCCTGAGAAGCCTTAAACAAAGAAGAGAATGAACCATGGACAAGAACCAAGAAATCAACCAAAGAAATGCAATTGGCACTCTATTCAATCCAATCCTTAGTAAACCAAATGCCTTCAAACTATCAACCAGGAAGTTGCATTGCACCGTCATAACCTTAAGATATATCCAGCTTGATATGCATCAACCAGTTCCTAGATCTACTCGAGGAGTAAACAGTTTCCTGAGCCACCACGTTGTCATCCAAAATTTGATACTCTTCCAAAAGCCCCCTTACTCTTCTGAGATTATTCTCCCTATAAGAGGTTTTAGTCTCTAAGCAATTATCCTAGTAATAATTTTGTAAAGAGCACTGCATAAGTTAGTGTTTCTTGAGTTTCAGGAACAACGGGATGGGTTTTGGGGACAGCAATTTTTTCCTGAGTTTTAGGAAAGGTGAGGGCAGCTATTAAAAAATTATATACAAATTAATATTTGAATTTCCAAAATACAAATAAATCAAAAATACCAAAAATAACTTATAAACTAAAAGATTCAGAAATTTCAAAAACATGCACATTTAACTATGCCTAATACAATGTTAGTCTGAAACAGATTCAATTATGGTGTCAGTGAATTCAACTATGGTGTAAGATTGTCTAGTCTAATAGATAGATTGAAGACATCATTAAACAAATAAATTAAGTTGGAATGTTTTAATGTATTCCCCACAGAAATCATAGGATAGGGATCTCCTATTGACACTTGTGAGCAGCCTCTGATACTTTAGTGGTTCAACATTGACTTAAACTCCATCTCAAACAAAGGTAACAATCAAATAACATTTTTACCAACAATAAGATGAATTCACAAGTTTGCTTTCCATTCAGAATGTCCCAACTTTCATTAATGGTTGTGTATTCTATAATGTATTCCTTGCTTCTAACCAAGGATGCCTCCTTGTCTATGTTTTGATTTTGTATAACAAAATGGACATCAAAGCATTGATTCAAAAAAAAATTGTATTTTCTTTTAATTTAATTCAACATTTTTAGGGAAAGGCTGCTAGAGATGCCTTGTCATCCCCAAGACAACTAAGGATCACATGGACGTCCCCCAGGTTGGCCTTGAAACGTCAAGGTGTCCTAGATCATTCCCCCAAAAGGAAGACATTCTCACTCTACCCCAAGATATCTAGGGTGCCAAGCCTATAGCAGGGGATGCATCCTTGTGGACCCCCTATATATAGTGATAGGGGTTGAGAATGGTCGTAGATATAATTATGAGTAAATTTTTGCATCAACATTTTGAATCACAGTTCATGATCCATCATCAAGATGAGAGAGTACAAATGGTAGATTGCAGAATTTGCTCACTAAATAGATGGAGAGGTAGGAGAGGATGGAGCAAAAAGCAAGAGAAATAAAAACAAGAAGAAAACCTACGAATGCATAAAAACAAATATTAACATAAGGATACAATTAAATTATGGAAGAAAGTAGGAAGGAGTGCTGGTGTTGGGTGCCCGTCATGGAAGTCAACAGCATCCTCCATTATCATCCTCATCGAGCTCTCTTCTCTATGCTTGTTTGGTCTCCTTAGTCATTGTGTCTTGTTTTCTTTGTTGCCAATGGTCTTTTTATTTTTTGTGTTAGTTTGATTCAGATTTTGGCAGGCTGTTTTATTATACTTTTCTTGGTATGGTTGATTTTTAGTCACATCCTCTCTAATCTCAAAGCTCCTGCATTAATTTCAGGAATGAGAAGCCTTGAACTAGAAGTGTCCGGATGCTCTAGCTATCGGAACCATTGAAAATGTTAATATTGCATTGGGTGGTGAAAACAAATCTTTCGAGGATGTTCTAAATGAAGGTGCAAAATTTTTGGTGTAATACAGAAGGCCCATTCAAGCATAGGGCAAAGATGAAGACGCAGCAAGAAATTTAAGCTTGAGCTTTTCTTTTTCCAAAATGCCAAGCATTTCATTATTAGGCACAAAGAACGGAGTAGCTACATGCATTTTTTTCATGAAATTTCTTTGAAGATTGTTTCTGTTTGGGGCAAGAAATTGGGTCCTTATGTAATGTTTTTTAGAATTTTGTAGAGGGGTTTTATTTTTTATTTGTCTTAAAAACAATGGAATGCAAAAAAGAATTCTAAACAAGGGGTTCTAGAATGTTGGCAAATTTCTTTTTTGGGCCTTTGCATGGGACCCTATTGTAAATCTTAAAGATGTTTTGAAATCTTCACCAAAACAGATTGAATTGTGTAATGTTACTCCATCTCTATAGTTTTTATTGACTCAAATTCTTAAACCACTAGGTGAAATAAAATTGGAGCATACAAGGGCATCTCTCTATCATATGAATGATAGAATTTTAATGTCATTGAAGCATGACTTTTGTCTCCCGAATTTTATTCGTGTTCCTTTACATGGGTTTGTGCAAAAAATAAAGATTATTAGCTTGGGAAGTTTAAATGCCTAGTTTTATTGTAAAAATGGTCATATGAGGTTGCTTGCCCTTTGCTAAAAAAAAATGTAACTCATAATTATTAGAAATTATGATCTTTGGATACTAATCATCATAAGTAAAATGAAAAGTAAATAAGATGATAATTATACAAGCATAGATTTAACACATTACACAACTTAGACATAGGGAAAACCCTTCCGGGTAAAAAACCCCATAAAGCTTCATTTCATTATAAAACACTTACAAATGGTCTATTAAAACATAGACTGAACTTGGGGAACACTTCTTACTCCAACATGGCCAATAATTCCTCATGTGCATAGTGATATAATTCACTATAAATCTCCAAATTCTCACACACCTCTCAATGAGAGAGAACCTCCTTATATATAGGCGACCCGGTGGGAAAATACCTAAAGAGGTATTAGTCACGCCTCTTCAAAACAACGATTTGTAAATAATAAATAATCAAATAGTTATTAGATTATTCATTATTAAATAGCTATAAAGCATATAATAAGCATAAGGTCTTATAACCTTATATTAAAACAATATATAAATGTTATAAGGGTATGACCCCTCATAACATTATGTTCTAACAATAATTCTAATCCTACTGGTGTTGATACTTTTGGTGATGTTAATATGAGTAATAAGGATAATATTGATGAGGTTTTACCCCCTCAAGTTGTTAAGTAAAGCTATAAAGAATATGTTCTTATTCTTGCTACTTCTATTGCTCCTTGTCTAGATAGTCTCCCACTATCTCTAATTTGTCTTCATTGGTCTTTGATGTTAATGAATATAATTAAAGGTCTTTAGTTAGCTCTTTTAAACAAAAGTCTTCTATTCAAAGTAATGCTAAAGGGGTTGTTGGTAAATCAGATCTGAGTTCAAAAAAACCTAAGCAATCTCTAAGAGGCAAAAAATTTATTTGGTGGATAGAGGGTCTGAGTTGATTTTGGGGGTTATGTTATGGATGATAATAAGTTTGTGTCTCAAGAGGATTGAAGGGAATGGTCCCCCTACTACCTATTCCTCTACTTTATCTTAATTTGTTTAGATGGGGGTTTTGATTTGGAATGTACAAGGCCTTGAGGCCCATGATAGGAAACATTTGGTATAATCCCTCAAATCTAGATTCAACTTGGATTGTTTGTTGTTACAATTGAGTTTGTGGGTTGCTATATGGCAAGTGCTTGTAAAGTGTTTTGGCCTAACTCTATTGTCTTCTTGTCTAAACATGTTAAAGGGAAGGAGGTGTCTCTATTCTTCTTAATCCTTTATTGGGCCAAAATAGTGAGAGTCATGGCTCTTCTTGTTGTAGGGTGGTGTGGATGGAAATTAATTTGGGTGTTAAGATTTTTGGTATTTGCACTTTAGATGACCCTAATGATTATATAGATAGAGCTGACTTCTAGAATTGGTTGTTTGTTAGTATGAAAGATATTCCTTGGATTGTAGGAGACTTAAAATGATTAAGGGTAATGTTAATAAAATTGGTGGCTCTAAATTTGAGTGGAAGGATAATGAGAAATTTTTAGGATAAATTTAAAAGATAAATTAAACTTGGGGATCCTTTGTTGGTATGTAAGAAGGATAGTTAAGGAATTTGGTTTACTTGGTAATAGAATCTTGCTAATCCAATTACAATTAACTTTATAAAAATTGGATAGATTAGATTGGCAAGGTTATTTGTTATCCTTGGCAAGAAGATTTCAGGTTTTCCTAAAAAGTATTTTATTCTTGTACTATATTTTTCTCTTCATGTTGGCTTGGTGCTTCCTCACATACTAATCGGTTGAATAAACTACTTAGAAACTTTCTTTGGTCTAATGGTAGAGGTAACAAGAAGGGGCATGCTATCTCTTGCACTCTGTGTACTACTCCTAAGGCAGTGAGAGGTATGGGTTTAAAAGACATTTTTAAGCATGGGGTCTCCCTTGCAATAAATAAAATGATTAAGGCTTTTTTGGAAATCAGCCTTGGAAGCAACTTTTTAGGCATAATCTTGCTCATTGGAATGGGTTGCATTTATGGGTATTCTTTTTGGCAATTTCAAAGTCAAGCCTTACCTTTCTACTATTTACTACTTATTTTGGAAGGCTTGGGTATATGTAAGAGAGCTAGCTAAAGATCATGAGGTTTTTAATTTTTTCTAATTCAAAACATAAGATTTTGGGGTTTATGTTTATTTGGTGGACCTTGTTTGGAAAAAATCCCTTGTTGGCCTCTACTTGAGGTTGCTCTACTTATTCTTGGTATAATAAAGGTTTAAAATCTATTGATAGTATTCTTGAAAATGCTAGCTTGATGGATTGGGAACTTATCAAGAATAGGTTCAATATCTACGTTCAACAAAAGTGACTTATACCACGGTTAAAATGTCTAGTTTGGATGGTTGCTTCAACGTTGTTTATTGGAATCATAATCTATGGGATAACATGAGTTGATTCAATGGTAAGAAATTTTTTAATGTCACGCCCAAATATTATATTCTCTTTTGTCTTTTTCTAAAAATTGGTTTAAGATTGGTTTAAGAGATTAAATTTTATTTGAGGTGTTCAAGATCTCAACAATGTTTGGGCTAAGAGATTAAAGAGGATTTGGTCTATTTATATTGAGACTAAGAAATGTATTTTTAGATGGATGTTGTTATTTACTAAGCTTCTTGTTGGTGAGATTATGTTGGATCCTATCTCTAAATCTTGTCTAGTGCATGGTTGAGTTATATCTATTCTTCATTTGTGTTTTATTGTTCATTTAGTGTTTTTTACCTACTTAGTCTTATGGGTTTGATAAAGATAGTATTAGTTGGCATGATATTTTATAAGGCAAAATCTTGTGTTCTCCTCATGGTAAACTTCTAAATAGGTTGGGGTTCATCATGTCTTCTGAACTTCTCTAGTTTATCTAGAAGTCTAGAAATGAAGATGGTTTCAAAGAGGTAAAAACATGCTTATTGGTTTTCTCAAAAAGTTGCACTATCTTTAGTTACCAATATTGTTGCTATGAAGTTGCATAAGAAGAGTGAAGATATAAAACAGTTTATATTTGAAAGCAAACCAATCCTTAATCATCAGCCTATCCAATGGGGAATGGTACCTAATGATTCGTTTTACAATCATGATGGTTGGCTGATGGAAAAGGATATTGTGGCGGTTGGTGCTTTTTCATAGCAGACTTTTGAACCTGGTGTTCTTCATGTGGATTCTTCTATTTCTATTCCTGAAGGTAGTTGTAATTTTCCTGTTGCTAACACAAATGAGGGTGTTTGTTCTCATGATGTTGTTACTGCTTTTAGTGGCGTTGATCCTAATAGAGGTGTTTCTTCTACCAAGCCTCTTGCTCTAGATGTTTCTGTCATTTGTGACAAAGGAAAAAGTGTTGTTTTGGATGTTACAGGGCAGTTTGATATTCATAACTCTCTCTTGGGCTTTCTTCCGACAGTGATTTTGATATGGATGTCTCTCTTCTTCCAGTTGTTCCTATTAAGATGTACCCTGAATCTTGGCTTTAGGAGGGTATCAACTTTAGACTCAAGTCTTTGGAAAGTGATGTTAAGTCTTTCATTGACAAGTTAGATAATAAGGGTGGTGGAAATAATTAGTGTCTTAAAAATCTTTATATCACTTATTTGTTAATATTTTGGTAGATGTATTTAGTTTTACCTCAGATTGAGCCTTGTTTTGGTGGATTTGTATAGGTATTTACATGATAGTGTATCTTTACAGCTAGGTTTATGGACGGATAGTGTGGGGGTTTACTCTTTCTATCAGTCCTTTTTTGAATTTTTGTTATAGCTGTTGTTCTATCTTTCTAAATCTTTGTAATCAGCTACTTGAGTTAGCTACATTGGTAAAATATTTCCAATCTAAAAAAAATTAAATGAGGTAAATGAAATCAACATAATGCTCCTTAGAATACAACTATAAATGAACTAAGAAGTAATAGAATGATAATAGTATTAAAATTACAATACTAGTATTGGACTTGAAATAATAAAAGTATCATTCTAATACTAAAAATAAGCTTTGAAAAGATGCTGAAATCTCCATGGCAATTTAAGTGCATATGTAGGCAATGGCTTGAAGTTCTAGCACTTCAAATCCTGGCTTTTTTCCTTTGTAGGTTGACTATGTTGAGTATGGTGCCACCTTTTTCATGTTAATATGACCAACTTGGTAAGATTGGTGTGTTACATAGAAATTTCTTCTAGAAACTAACTTTAGGCAGAATTATTTGATGCTTTTGCTAACTTTATAACCCCGGCATAGAATAGTAATGGTTGAACTCTTTCAAAGGCTAGGAGAGGTTAGGCGGTGAAA